>CAUYRT010033870.1:0-69627 GCA_963574885.1 Lepilemur ruficaudatus
TAAATTGGCCAACTAAAAATATATAGAAAAAATTAGCCGGGCATGGTGGCGCATGCCTGTAGTCCCAGCTACTCAGGAGACTGAGGCAGAAGGATTGCTTGAGCCCAGGAGTTTGAGGTAGGTTGCTGTGAGCTAGGCTGATGCCACATAGGGCACTCTAACTTGGACAACAGAATAAGGCTCTGTCTAAAAAAAAATAAAAAATAAATAAAAAAAAAAGAAAGAAAGAAAGAAAAGGAAAGAAAAGAAAAGAATTACAAAGCATGCCAAAATGGAAAAAAAAAAAAAAAAACAAACAAACCTCAATTTAAATAGTCAGAACAAGCAGCAAAATCAGACATGGCAGGGATGTTGCGATTATCAGGTGAGAAATTGAAAACAAGTATGATTGATATGCTAAGTGTTCTCATGTATAGACAACATACAAGGACAGATGTTCAATGTAATGAGAGGTGAAAATCCTAAAATAATAATAATAATAAATAAAGGAAATGCTAAAGATTAAAAACTTTCAGAGAAATGAAGAATTTCTTTGGGGGACTTGTTACTAGACTGGACATGAAAAAGAAGAATTTGAAAATAAAGACAAAATACCATTTACATTAGCATCCACCAAAATGAAATGCTTAGGTGTAAATCTAGCAAAATACATATAAAATCTATATGATGAATATTATAAAACTCTGATAAAATAAATCAAAAAGAACTAAATAAATGAAGAAATATTCCATGTCCATGGATAGGAAGACTCAGTATCCAAGACTTCAGTTCTTCCCAGCTTGATCTATAGGTTAAATGCAATTTCAATCAAAACCCCTTCAAGTTACTTTGTGAATATCAGCAAACTCATTCTAGAGTTTATATCAAGAGGCAAAAGACTCAGAATAGGCAACACAATGGTGAATAAGAAGAATGAAGTAAGAGGACTGATTTCACGCCTTCGTGTAAAGCTACTATCATCAAGACAGCGTGGTGCTAGTGAAAGAACAGATGAATAGATCACTGGAGCAGAACACGGAGCTCAGAAATATGTCCACATAACATAGCCAACCAATCCTTGACAAAGGAGCAATAGCAATGGTCTGGGGCAAAGTTAGTCTTTTCAACAAATGGCAGCGCAACAACTAGACATCAACAAGCAAAGAAATGAATCTAGACACAGATCTCACACTCTTCACAAAAATTAACTCAAAATGGATCATAGACCTCAATGTAATATGCAAAACTCTAAAACTTCTAGAAAGTAAAACAGAAGAAAATCTAGATGACCTTGGGTATGGCAATGATCTTTTAGGTATAGCACTAAAGTCATGATCCATGAAAGAAATCATTGATAATCTGGACTTCATTAAAAATATAAATTTCTATTATTCAAAAGGCTCTGTCAAGAGAATGAGAATACAAACCACAGATTGGGTGAAAATATTTGTAAAAAGATTTATGCTAAAGTGCTGTTATCTAAAATGTCAAAGATCTCTTAAAGCTCAACAATAAGAAACAAACCACCCAATTGAAAAATGGGCTAAAGACCATAACAGACACTTCACCAAAGAAGATATAACGATGGTGAATTTTTCATAAGAATAGATGGTCCACATCATATGTCATCAAAGAAATGCAAATTAAAACAGTAAGATACCACCACAAACCTTTTAGAATGACCAAAATCTGTAACACTGATACCAAAGGCTGGGTAGTATATGGAGCAACAGGAGCCTGTGTTCGTTGCTGACGGGAATGTCAAATGGTACAGCCACTTTAGAAGAAAATTTGGCAGCATTTTTACAAAACTAAATACAATATGACCATATGATCCAGCAGGTGCACTCCTTGATATTTATCCAAATGACTTGAAAACTTATGTTCACAACAGAACCTGCACACAGGTATTTAAAGCAGCATTATCCATGATTACTAAAATTGGAAGTAACCCAGATGTACTTGAGTAGGTTAATGGATAAATAAACTGTTGTCCAACCAGACAATGAAATATTATTCATACCTAACAAGAAATGAGCTATCAAGCCATGAAAAGACATGGATGAACCCAAAATGCATTTTACTAAATACAAGAAGCCAGTCTAAAAATGCTACATACTATGTAATTCCATGTATATGACGTTCTGGAAACTATGGAGACAGTAAAATGGTCAGTGTTTTTCAGAGGTTGGAGGGAGAGAAGGATGAAAGGGAGGAGCACAGCGGATTTTTAGAGCAGTGAAAATGTTCTGCTGATATTACAATGATGTATACATGTCAGTATGCATTTGTCCAAACCCACAGCATATACAACAGCAAGAATGAACCCTAATGCAAACCAGGGACTTTGAGTGTTAATGATGTGTCAATTGGGTTCAGCAATTGTAACAAATGTACCACTCTGTTAGGGGATTTTGATATTGGGGAGGCGGTACCTAAGTCGGGGGAGAGGGTATATGGGAAATCTCTGTATATTCCCCTCAATTTTGCTGTGAACCTAAACTGCTCTATAAATAGTCTTTAAAAAAGTAAAAATTAGCCAAGAACTAGAAATTCAGTTGTTCTATTAAATACAATGCTCCGATGTAATAAACAAACAAATGAACAAAACTCCATAAGGGCAGTTTGTCTTCCCTGAGCCTGGAATAGTGACTTTAATAAATATTTGACAAATAAATGAAGGAAAAATTGCCTGAGTTTAGCAAGGAAATAGGAAGAGAGTGAGGCCAGTTTGATATTACTCAATCCATAAGAAAATCTTGCATGGAAGGAAAGTAGCTCTGTTATTCAGCACACATGTCTACACCACTGTCACCAGGTATCCCAGACCTCTGTGAGGACCTCTAAACCTTTCTCCAGATTCATAGCAAGCATGAAAATGTTATATTCCTATACAGAATATAGTTTTAAGGGGACAGGAAATTTTCAGCATGCCCCAATATCAAAAGAAACAAAATTTACTGATGTGAGTCCAGACAATGCTTGCAATCCGTAATGCAAATTACAGACTGCATATACCACAATTGTGTATTTTCTGTAATAGTGTAATAATTACTTTTTCAACATAATATGAAATAACATCAAAATTGTAGGGGCCACCTTGTGGGATTCTTTTCAAAACTACCTGGGACTCTGCCTCTAGCAGTCATTTTAACCAGGTCATACTACTGATCCATTGATAGGAGGAGTTTTAAATACACACAAGAGTTATGGTTCAGTCCTGGGTAGCCTATCACTTCACTGTCAAACTGAATATTTCAAAGAGTCAAACATTTAATGAGTTAAGTCACAGTTTCTGAACACGTATCATAATAGATGAAGTTAGGCCAGTCTCTCAAGAGTGATGAAGTGATAATAAAGTTACAGTGTGGCCAGTTTTGCTGACCAAGTGTGTTGATTCAATGACCATTGGGTACTCTATAACCCTTGGATATCCACTGAGCCCTGCTTTGGGTTTAACTAACTATAAAATAAGAAGAAATTATCCCGAGCATCATTCAAATTTTATAGGATTCAAATTTCAAAGCCTAAAGGCTTCAAAAAGACATTTAAAAACAAATTTAAATTGAGCAAATGAATTTCCTACCATTTGGCCCCTCAGCAAGGAAGATCATCCTTCAACTAATTAGCAGAAGAAATGAGCCTGCACTTTAACCTACTTACTTTTGGAATTAATCATCCTGAGTCTACCTGTTTTAATTAAGTGTATTTAAAATTTGCACAAAGGGATTTAATTAGACTTAAATACAGTTCTAGGCTAGGAAACCCAGAAAGAGAACTTCTGTCTTAAAAAGAAGACTATCATGGACTAGGGTTGACCACATACCCTTTGAGATCTAAGCTCCCTTTTCCCTAAAAAATGTGGAAGTCCTGCAATGTTTTCTTGGTTGTTTCTGCTGCTTAATCTTTTTTTTTTTTCCTTTTTTTTTCTTTTTTAAGGATATACCTGAATTGGCTCAGCCTAGAAATAGGAATGCTTATAATGACAAAAGATCTTCTAGATTTTATCTAGTCTAACTCTCTTGTTTTGCATCTAAGGATCCAGAGGCTTCAAAAGAGTAAATAACTTGTCCAAGCAGAAAATGTATCTGATGGTGACAGAGTTTGAAATAGAACCCAATTCTCTACACTCCAGAATTAGTGCCCACTTCACCACATCAGATTTCAATGTTTTGATTCTATGGGGTAAGCATTCATAGTCAGCCCTTAAAAACCATCTATTTTTTTAGTATTTGTTAATTGCTTGCTATCAGTGAGACTAACCATGCTATTGTAAATAGAGTTCTCTTATTTTTAAAAGCCACACACCACTTAACAAGCATTTGTACCTAATAGTTTGGCATTCATCTGGACTCTTTTCTTTCTTTCATATTTCAAATTCTTGATGTTTATTTAGCTCCTTCTTTTTTTAAATGTGGATGATTTATGATAAGTGAAAGATTCTGCCACTACCATTGACCAATGTACAATTTAGCTATGCCTTTAAGGATGACACAGAGAGAGAAGATAAGAGGAAATAAATTGGGAGGAAAAATAAAAGCCAAGAATTATCAAGTTTGCAGATTACACAAAACCAGGGGATAAAAAGTAAATTTCTCACAACCCCAAACACTCTTCTGGGTATGTATAGAAATGCAGTACATATGGACATGCAGAAATAATTCAGGCAAAGCCCCAGTGAATTTCATATTCTAGATGGAGAGACACCTAGAACACATGGTGAAAAATGTTCACTGTCTTGATTAATATAACATCACGGTATATCTTGGATCAGGTAGTATAAACCCTACTTGTTTTCAAGGCCTTGTGCATTCCCCTACAAATTTTATATTTACATTTTCAATTTCTTCAAAATTTAGGTGGAAGCTTAGATTAACTTTGTGCTGAATCTATTGAATAATTTTGGAAATTTTGGCATCTTAATAATGTTGACACTTGTAATCCATGCACATGATGGATGGATTACATTTACGTAGGCCTTCCTTCCTTCCTTTGTTTCTTTTTCTTCTCTTTCTTTATTTTTTTTGAGACAGGGTCTTGTTATGTTGCCCAGGCTAAAGAGCAATGGCATCATCATAGCTCACTGCCAGGCCAAACTCCTGGGCTGAAGAGCTCCTCTTGCCTTAGCCTCTGGAGTAGCTAGGACTACAAGCATGTGCCACCATCCCTGGCCAATTTTTCTATTTTTTGTAGAGATGGAGGTCTTCACTGTTACCCAAGCTGGTCTCAATCTCCTGGCCTCAAGAGATCTTCCCACCTCAGCTTTCCAAAGTGTTAGGATTACAGGTGCAAACCACCATGCCATACCTTCCTTAATTTTTTTTTTTTTTTTTTTTTTTGAGACAGAGTGTCACTCTATTGTAAGGGCTAGAGTGCCGTGGCATCAGCCTAGCTCAAAGCAACCTCAAACTCCTGGGCTCAAATGATCCTCCTGTCTCAGCCTCCCGAGTAGGTGGGACTATAGGCATGCACCACCATGCCCTGCTAATTTTTTTCTATATATTGTTAGCTGGCCAATTAATTTCTTTCTAATTTGAGTAGAGACTGGGTCTCTCTCTTGCTCAGGCTGATTTCGAACTCCTGACCTTGAGCGATCCTCCCGCCGAGACCTCCCAGAATGCTAGGATTACAGGCATGAGCCACCGCACCAGCCGTCCTTAATTTTCTTTTCAGAAATATTTTATAGTTTTCAGTCTTGTGTGTCTTTTGCTAAAATTATTCCTAAGTGATGTGTTTCTAAAACAATTGTGTATATATACATTTGTTACACTGCATACACAAATTACATGCATTTTATATATATCACATTGATTTATTTCTTTAAATTTCCACTTTTCCAGGGCTTGCTACTAGAATTCAGAAATACAACTAACTTTGGCATGTCGGCTTTGCATGTCATGCTAAGACTTTGATTAATTCATATTTAAATTCTAGTATTCTTTTTGTAGGTTCTCTTATAATCTCCATGAAAACTATTGTTTCATCAGCAAATTCAGGCATATTTACTTCTTCCTTTCCAATCTATGTGAAACTTATTTTTCTTTCCTTATGTCACTGGCTAGTTCAAATGTCCAATACAGTGTTAAGGAGAATGCAGTGGGAGTGTTTATTTTTGCCTTATTTTTTCAAAATTTATAGGTAAAGACCTTAGTATTTTACTAAAAAGTATGTTGGCTTATAATAGGTGTGTTTTATTAGGATGAAGATGTACCCATCTATTTTAGTTTGCATTTTTTTTATTATTTTAAATCATGAGTGTTGGAAACTGTCAATTTTTTTCACTTGCATCTATGAAGCTATCCATGTGGCATTTATCTTTTATTCTCTTAGAATGACACGTTACATTACATAATTTTTGAATGTTAACCAAATTACATGGACTGATTTAACTATACCTGTTTTCCAGTTTGTTCTCTAGGTTTATGAGGGATAGTAATCATTGTTTTCAATTGCCTTTTTTATTTTTGGTATCACTATTATGCTGGCCTTTTCTGGTGAGTTTTTCCATTCTCCTTTATTTTATTCAGTAGTTGTGTGCAGTGATGTATTCTTTTTCTTAAGTGTTTACTTGAAACTACCATTGGAGTCCAGGATTGTCTCAGGAAAATAGTTTGAAATACTCTCATCTGACCTGCTTAGGTTTTTCAAGGGTTGACTTTTCTTCAATTTCAGCCTTATTTGAACCAGTCCTCATCACATTTACTCTGACGGTGACAGAGAGGAATCTGTGACGAAGCTATAGCGGGGCAGGGAGATCTATTAGAAAGTTTCAACAGAAGTACGGGTGAGAGAAGACAGTGGTGTCAGCTGAAATGGTAACAACGATGGTTGTGAGGTATTTGAAACTGTTATAGCCGACGATATTTGATGATGGGTTTGGTATGAAACACAAATGAAAGAGTGCACTCCCTAAAATTTTGTTCATAACAATTAAGCCATTCATGGAGAACACCAACGGTGGACCAAAAGCAGTCTAAACCTGGTGGTTATTAGGAGTTTTTTTAGATATGTGAAGCTTCAGAAGATGATTACTTGTCAAGCCTAATAAGAAGTAGGCAGCTGAACTAAGAACTTAATGTTTGTTTTCTGTAGTATATTATAAAACACATGAGGGTAGGGGCCATAGCTTCTCATTAACATTTTGTCTCTAGTGCTCATCATTTTGCTGGTCAATAAAAACAAAATTAGTTGAGTGATGGTATTAATATTACATATAACTCTTACTCCAGTTACTATGAGCCTATGAGCCAGGTGCTTTGCTTTCCTGCTTTTTTTAAATACATTAACTCATTTAATAATCATAAAAACACAATAAAATGGATATTTTTTATTATTTGTCTCATTTTTCAGATGAATAAACTTGGGCATAGAAAGTATTAATAATTTTCTCAGTCAGGTAGTAAATATTTGTTAAGCAAATGAAAAAAAAAATGGATGTATGAGTCAATTCCAAAACTGCAATTTTATGTAAACAAAGTTTGAGTTATCTGAACTTCAGAAAATGCAGAATATACAGATTTGAAAAGAATGAAGTCAGAGAATCATTTAAGGAACTCTTCTGATAATCCTGGCAAGGAGCTACACAAGGCTGAACTAAGGAAATAGCTGTGGAAATTGAGAAAAGACGTCGCCTTTGAGCAATGCTTAGTAGTTAGGACTGATAAAGATTGGTGACTTGTTGGATATAGGTGGTAAGGATTATGATGAAATAAGTTTTTAAAAAGACTTGGCAGTTTGAAATAATGGGGTTACCTTCTTGAATCTGCCTTAATTGTGGGAGTCTCAAAGCTGAAATACTGGGCTTTTCAGTAATGTCAATGCATGGAATTTTAGTTTTAGAAGGGTAGTGTAAATGTTCTCCACCTATATCCTTATTTAAAAATGAAGAAGCAACAATCCAGGCAGACAAAGTTACCAACCTGAAGTCACTGGGCAGATAAGAGCAAGTCAATGATGGAAACTGCGTATCCTGAATTTAAGGCTGCTGTTCCTTTCGCCACGTCACGTCACCCTCATGGTGCCTATAGTATGAAGGAAACTTAAGTAGTCATGCATTTCAGGATTCATCAGATTTTTTTCTGACATCTTCCCCCTCTTTGATTCCATCCCTTAAAGTTCATTGAAATAGCCTGCTAAAATAACGCTGAGAAAATGTATTCACTCATTCAACAAATATCGATGGTTATCTACAATAGCAGACACTGTGTTAGGTCTTGGTATTGTCCTCTGTGGCTTTAATACTGTTGATAAAATTTTTCACTGTGTACTTGCTGCATGCCAGGCATTATTCAAAACATGCTACTCATAGAGTGTGAGTTTTAATACCTGGATGCAAATTCAAGTCTGTTTCATGACAAAGGTCATGTTTTTTCTATGAGGCAGAGAATATCAGCATGAAAACTGCCTTCAGTTTATTTTTTCAGTAATAATTCTTCTTGCCTATTTCTTCTGCTTCTTCCATGGCTTATGAATTATAGCTGGTATTAGCTTGTTTTCTACCACACTTCAACATTTTTTTGGTTTCCTTTCAGGAAAGAATATTTTCTATCCATATACCAGTGCAAATAATGAGTTCTTTGAAACAAAGTTCTTGGTAGACACTTGGGAAGCAGCTGGCATCCTGCAATATAAGACTGTCTTGTCTTTGAGCATCACTAAGGGAGTTGCATGGACAGTGCCTTGTCAGCTATCTCTGCTGCTTATTTACAGATAGGAATTGGCCATTGAGCCTTCTGCTGAAAAGTGAGGCTTCTGAGTAGCTAAAACTGATCTTTGTGGAAATTTCTAATCTTGTTGGAATTATGGCATGCCTTCCCTAAGAAATCTCCCAGTCAGTAATTTGTCATCATTCTATGATGAGGTGTTTTTACTTACTAACAAAGCAAGCTAACCTTAAGTAGGCTTTCCTGGGAAGAAGATGGGGTAAAGATAAATGCTAACATTTTCAATAATGCATATGCAAAGAACCTTTAACTACCTCCACAAATGGGACTTACAATTATTTGCAATGGTCCTGTAATGATGATGCTAATGTCTATTTTTATAAGATCCTGCATCAGTGTAACTACATTCACAGTAAACTTGTCAGATGTCAACAATACAGTCTCTGTAATCTAGTTCCCAGGTTTATTAACTGCTGTGCCCTGTGGCATTTTCTCAGAATGACTGTATAACATTGAGCCAGAGGCTGCTTTTACTTCTAACATAAATACAAGAACAACCTTAATAAAACAGATGAATTACGCCGCAGTGTAAATTAGACTGTTCTAATGGACTCTAGCTGCGAATGTATGAAATAGTAACCAATGTGGTTAGGTTTACTACACCAAAGACAGTGACTGTAAATCATGAAAGGCTGCCGATTTTTATTTTATTTTATTTTTATTTATTTTACTTTATTTTATCGGTTTTCTCATTCACATCTCTCACCTCTTGAGGGAGCAATTGATTTGCCTATGGGCCACAACGCAGTCATCTGCAGTCCTAGGTCAGCTTTTTCAGGTCTATACTCAGAATCACAATACAAATGCAGAGAAAGTCCCTAAGATCCGACTAGCATGTGCATTCTACTGAACATTAGATCCAAACATGGTAGACTTGAACATCACTTCTTCCAAGGTATTCGATATGGGGTTTGAACTATATGTGTGTGGGATGATATATTTGGGAGATGTCATGTAAACATGTTTTGAAACCCATTTACAGATACTTTGTTTGTTCTAGAAAAACAGGCAAAACTAAGGGAATTGAAGTGAAGCCTCTAACAAAAGGGGACAGAGGCGTATGTTCAAAGATGATTTGGGACCAAAGCTTTTTTCTCTGTGGAAGTGATGTGTTGGCTTCATGCCCACACATGGGTTGGGGGGCACCAAGGAAAGTCACTCTAGAAATGCTATTTTCTAAAATGTTAGCTTAAAAAAAGATCAGAGAGAGCGTCTGAAATATTTGACTGAGCAAATAAAAAAGACAATCCAGGTGTACAGGAAAAAGACATAGACAAGGCAAGAGGAAACGTCAAATGAAAGGTGAGTATTGAAACATGCCTCACTAGAACATTGTCAAGAAAAGAAAGGGTGTCATCTTTTTCTAAGAAAGGCACCGTGGCTCCAGTAGGGAGGGAATCCCTCTGAGGAAAGAGTTGGCAGGCATGGGAAACGTGACTCAATGCAAAGTCAGGTGCAAGAGGAAGAACTTTTGAGAAGAACCTATTGTTTGCCATTTGTATTTGAGTACTGGTCTAGCCTCTAAGGAATTCACATAAGAGAGCTAGGAAGGGAATGAAAATAAGTTATTTCACCACAAAGTATCAGAGTAAAGACCACGCCGCCCTGGCAACAAGTCTTTCAGAGTGTTACACAAAGCAGAAAAGGACCTTGACTGACACAGGTAGATGCTGACATGTCATAGCTGACACAGGCAGATGCCTGTGTGGGGAAATTGCTTCTGTGTGTATGGGAAACATATGTGGGAAAGCAACTGTTTGTCTGTGTGAAAATGTCTGCATTTATATGTTTGTTTGTTTTTTTTTT
This sequence comes from Lepilemur ruficaudatus, assembly GCA_963574885.1. Lineage (NCBI taxonomy): Eukaryota > Metazoa > Chordata > Mammalia > Primates > Lepilemuridae > Lepilemur > Lepilemur ruficaudatus. The sequence goes on from CAUYRT010033870.1 coordinate 10,509, forward strand.
TTACCAGACTAAAAACTTCTTCAGAGTAGGAGCTGTGCTCAATTCATCTCTGCACCAGCAGCACTTACCGTAGCACAGAACACAGAGGATGTGCTCAACACACAAGCATCAAACCCTTCGCTGAAAGGAAGAACCCGGGAGCCGACATGTCGCTTGGGCGACAGCTCAGGTTACAGGACAAAGTTATTTCTACATGCTGAATAACCAATATGTCCAAAGCAAGATAAAAGAACAGAAGATCTATCTTGGTGGCAGTGCTTTGAAAAGGAAAGAAAGGCTTGGTATTTTGATGGATGCAACATACCTGAGGGTGTGACTCAATGGGTGTCTGCAGCTGCAAATTTGACAAGGGAAGGAGATTTTCTTTGAAGGCCACATACTGTGTCCAGGTTACAATTGACTGCATGGGCGAGAGTTTGCAGAAACCATTGCTGGGAGGTCTGTTGTGGATCACACAGCAAGGAGAGGAAAGAAGACCTGGTTCCAGATAAAGCGTGAGCTCAAAGAGGGTGACAAGCATGATTGTCTTCCTCCACACAAGTAAACTGGCAAAAATCTGTGTCACAATCATGGTCCCAGCCTTGGAGGGCAAAGGAGATATTGTCTAGAGCAGTGTTTTCTTACTCTAGGTGGGAAAACTTAGCCAAAGACCAAGGTTACATAAAGTAAATGACAGATCTGAGGTTGAAATTCATGTCTCTGAATCTCATTTTTTCCTAATTCATTCAATTCTTCATGATTTTTTTTTTTGTATAAAGCTTGAGTGTTACCAAGTGAACCAAGAACTGTAAGTTATCTGTCTGCTGTCTAACTCATATTCTGTCAACTATTTTTAGAAGGTATAAAATAAGTCCGATAAAACTTGATTCATTCGTTTGCTTTACAAATATTTGTTGAGTTTCAACTTTCATTCAGGCTGTGTGCTTCATGCTGGAATTACCACTGTGCCCTGTCCCCCCTCCCCGCCAACTGTCACCTCCTTATAGACATGATTGTCCATAGATTTAGAAAGAAGAGACGTGATGGCTTTCAGTTAAAAATGCAGAGACAGTGCAATTTATGACCAAGGCTAATTTACAAATCATCCAAATGGAATAAAAATTTGTAGGATACCTTTTGGGTGTGATAATAGAGTAAAAGCTCAAGGGAAAGGTGAAAAGTCACTGTGATATTTTTCTTGCCGAGGAGTTCTAGTCACTCTGCAGTGACTTCCTGCTAAGCAGCCAGGTTAAAGGATTTCACCTTTAGGATTAAAAGACAATTGAGAAGTTAGGAAAGGGAATTGTGGGTACTAGGGACGAAGTTGCTGACAAAGACCAAAGTTTAAATAAAACATGTTCAGTGGAGATGAATCAATACTTTATTTGTTAAGAAGAAGTAAAAGTACAAAAAGGCTTGTACGACAGAGCATAAAAAAGTGAGAAATCAATTCTACTTAATTCAGGATGCTTGAAGAGTCACCTATGTCATTACATATGAATAATTCAGGAATGGGAATTTATTGCAGACACATATTGTTTGGTTTGGATTTAGTGCTGCCCCTCATTTGACCTAAATTCTGTAAAGAATGATATTCAACTAATTGAAATAACATTTTTCAACTAAGATGATGCCTCAGGAGTATTCCTAATGTGATCCTGAAATAGAATTTGGGCAATGAAGTATCAGATAAAATTTGTTTTAATGGTGCAATATTATAGCATGTTAACTATGAGTGAGGATCCTCTTATCTGTCCGTTGTCACAGGTTAGAAATGAATTGGTGGCAAAGGAGTCTGGAGACGACTTCTCTGCTTCCCACTTGTGTCCACCATGCTTAAAGAATGTCTGTTATTTTTTTCTGGTGCTTACAGGCTACCCAAGAAGACACTGTCAAAAGCAGAAAATTTAAACCTAAGAAGGATACAATAAGTCATCAGTGATGAAGGGTATATAACTGCTCTCTGGGCTGAGCCACGCCTTCCTGCATAAAGGACACACTGGAGTTCCAAAGCCAGCAGTGCGGATTTAGAACTGAAGAACAGAGGCTTAGGAGCTGAAGTGATTTAACCAAAGTCATTCAACCTTCCAGTATAGTGTTCAAACACAGATGTTGGACTGTTTCTTATTAATTTGTGGTTCTCTCCAGCATGCTCTTATTCTTGTGTGTTGCTATTGTTACTGTTTATACTATGAATTCTGCACCTTCTATTACTAGCATCTATTTCATAATGGTTTTCTGTACTGTGTCAAGCCCTGTCCTGAGAACCTGATCAATTGTGTCCTCAGAATTGAAGAAACTGAGGTCCAGATGGCAAAAACTGACATACACAATGTCATGGAGTATGTAGCCATGCTAAAGTTGAAGTTTCCTGCATTAGTGCTTACCAGACATAAGTGTTCATTCGAATCATCTACTTGTTACAGTGCATGTTATGATCTAATAGGACTTGGGTAGGGCCTGAGAATCTGAATTTATAGCAAGCTCCAAGGTAACGGGTATATATATGTGGAGATTTTATATATATATATATACATATATATATATATAGATATAGATAGATAGATAGAAAGACAGAGAAACAGATATAAGAAAAAGCTATAAGTATGTATTTATTGTTAATATCTGTCTACATACATCTTATTTGTTCTCCATGTATATAAATAGATAGACATGGATATCTATCAGATATGGATACCTATCAACTGTGGATATGTATCTATTCATCTATGCATATGCACATAAAGAGATTTATTATAAGGAATTGGCTCATGTGATTATGGAGACAGACAAATCCTCAGATTTAAGGGTGAGTCAGCAAGCTAAAGACCAAGGAGAGCTAATGTTTCCATTCATGTCTAAAGGCAGGAAAAAACAAACAAAATAAACAAAAAAGCCAGTTGTCCCAGCTTAAAGATAATCAAGCAAGAGGAATCCTCTCTTTCTCAGGAGAAGGTCAGTCTTTTGCTCTATTCAGTTTTTCAACTGATTGGACAAGGCCTACCCACATTGGGGGTGGGGGCAATCTGCGTTACTTATTCTGCTTATTCTAACTGATTTACATGTTAATCTTATTCAAGAATACCCTCACAGAACACTAAGAATGACATTTTACCAAATATGTGGGCACCCTATAGCTTAGTCAATTTGACACATCACAGTGGTTTTATTTTGATGCTAATAAATAGACTGGAGAGATCTTGTATGTTCATCTAAAATAAAGTTATGAAGGTCTAATTTATTGATTAAAATCTGTCTAAAACCTACAGGAGTGAAGCACATTGACTTAACTATGGATGACCCCTTTCTGGGATTTCCAAGAGAGCAGCAGAGATTCTAGAATTCTCCTGGCAGGTTGGCATCCTTTTCTTTGACATAATTTAGAAAGAATGAGCCCAGAGGACATGGCAGACTTGGAAGATTTCTCTCAATCATTCCAATTCCCAGCGTGAGATGTTCGTCTTCTACGACCATGTTTGACCTTGTTCTTCGTAACTAGCCCACACGGAACTGGCAGGTCAGAACTAACTTGCAAGAGTTTTACTATATTTCTTTTTTCAACCTGCCAGAGTACTAAAAATTGATTATTGATTCATCAGATGAGGAATTTTCATTTCTGTGAAGCTAGTTAAATAAGTATTGATCTCCAGCATCAGAGTAGATTGCTAAATGGCTTTTCTTAAATGACAAGCTGAGGATAGTTGATGGAACAGATAAGACGTGGCTCTGTTAAGCTTAATATAATAGAATTACTGAATTAGGTGTCAGTGTTTCATCCTAAAATACAACTTGAGCAGACTTGGAAAAAGACCTTAGTCCTAATCCTGGGACTATTATGTTCTAGGTATGTGACCTTGATCACATTACTTAAAATCTTGACCGCCTATGCCCCATTTATAGCATGGGAATAATAGCACTAACAAAGAAGGGTCATTTTATGTCTAAAGGATTAATTAAAATGTAATTCCACCATCTATACATACTAGATGTTCAATAAATTTCACCTACTGTTTTAGTTACCATCAGGGACTTAGATCCTGCAGAAGTCAGCTACTGTGCTAAGAAACGTGAGTATAAAGGTGGGCCCGAAGTTTATTGTCTGGACTCTTGATTAAAGACTGGACACTTGATACATTTCCATGTTGGTAGACATAACTTAAGGGATTGTTCCATATCTAGAATGAAAAAACTTTAAAATCTTTGAAATTGGACATTGGTTTGGCTTACATCACAAAATGTACAGCCAGTTTTTGAAAAGATAAAACATGCATTGCATGAGACTTTTTCCAGCTTACAATCAAGTTTTAAGAATGTTTACACATGCTAGGACTTGGCAAACCATTTCTTTACGAGCAGTTAGATTCCTTTTGCCAAGAGCAAGGCATGGGGATGAAGGGAAGTGGTTAGGGGATCTAACTCAGTGTTTTTCAATGTGTTTTTCACTATTGCTCTCCTAAGGAGACTTCTTAGACACTGTTTTCTCTACTCACCCCCTTCATCCTTGTAAACATTTCTATTTTTTTTTGCCTCCACCCTGGGATGAGCTTTTGCCCATTTAGAAGCATCACTGCTCCACTTTAAAAGGTATAATCAAAACCAGTGCTGATACTGACCTACCAGTTATGGGGAAAGAGAAAAGGCTGCTCATTGGAACCAGTCACAGCAAGGTTACAAACATGGTCAGTGATGAAGAAGTCATAACAAGTAAGGTAGCCCTTCCCTTTTGGAAACCTATGAATTCTAGAAAGTCATTTCACTGAGAAACTGTTGAAAGCCAAAGAGAATAGATAGGATGATATTTCTCCTGGCAAAGGAAAGAAAGAAGGTGATGCCAGGCTTATGCTGTTAACTAGGAAGGTATCCCTTTTCACTGTGAAATTTTTATGTCACTTAAATCTGCACACTGTTAGCAATGCAATGTCAGTTAAGATGGGCTTTTCCTTCCTTATCTACAATGTGACAAGTGTTGTTTGTTATTACTGTGTGTTACAGTGAGCTCTGGCTTACCACAGAGGGTCAGAGAAACTCTCTTGGGTTTAGTGAAGGTCTTTCAGGTTAAGGCAGTGTGGACAGGTGAGATGGAGCTGGAGGTGAGTGGGGAAAAGCACACTGCAAGGAGAAGTCCTGGGTTCAGAAGTTCTGTAGTTGAGGCACCCTACAGCGTAAGTTCAGAATGACTGTGATACACCAAATGGTGGGGAAGAGAGTGTGACATAGGAAAAGAGAAGTAGGAGGAGGGGAAAGCAGGGAGTTGTAAAGTGTTCAGCATTTTGGGCTTTAGCCTCAGAGCCAGCCAGGTAAAGCCATTGTAAGTCTTAAATCAGTGTGTAGGTTTGTGATGAGGTTAAATTCTTTTAGCTGAGAACGGAGAACAGATGGAGATAAATCAAGGGTGACAAGTAGGAAGGTCTAGTAAATAGAGAAGAAAATGTGAACAGTCTGATTATGAGAAAATTGCTGGCATCCAGATGAGAGAAAATGATAATAATATAGACCAGTGTAGTTTGGCAAAAAGAAAAAAAAAAGATGGAATTTATTTAAGAGGTGAACTTAATAAAATTATTTTGGAAATTGGATGAGGGGTGAAAACAAAAAATACCAGTGTGTCTATTTACTTAACTGAGCGCATACAGGTGTCATTCCTTAAATACCAGAAGAGGACCAATTTTTTTGATGGATAATATTGAGTTTGTTCTTAGAGATCTTGAATTTTATAAGACTTCAAGACAATTAAGGGAAGTTCAAGAAGGAAACTGTGACTTGACTTAAAATCATGGCTTCCACCTGTGCACAGATGCTAATTGAGTCTGTGGGTGTGGATAAAGTCACCCTTAGAAGGACAGGGCCTAATATGAGTCTTCAGACATACCAATAAATAATAAGCTGTTAGAGAAGGATTATGCTGAAACAAGCAGAAGTGATATGAGACCTGGGAGAAAAATCAGAAAACTGGGATATCATGGCACCAGAGAAAATGAAATGTCTCAAGCGGAGGAAGTGAGTGATCAATTGGATCAAGTCTTGTTTAGAGCCCAAGTCATATGTGGACTGAACAATTTTGGCTGAAAGCAACAATACACCAGTCATTGGTAATCTTGACAGAGCTGTTTACATGAGTGAAGGGGAAGAATTCCTACTGGAGTCAGACTGGGAGGGGAAGAAATCGAGTATGAGAATACACGCAACTCTTTAAAATAACCCTGGCTGTGAAGTGGAAGAGGTCCCGGCTGGAGGTGTATATGAGGTTGACAAAGACTTGTAGCATGTTACACCTAGTGGGGAAAAGTAGAGGTTAGAGGTAAGAGGTAAGTATAACAGAGAGAGAGAGAGGAGAATCTCAGTACAGTTTCTAAGAAGGCTAAAAGGTAAAGAACTTCAAAGCATAGAAGAGTAGTGTGGCCTTTCTTATAGGAGACACCGCCTCTCTGTCATTATGGGTTATATATATTCAGGATAGCTAAAAGTGCAAGAAGCAAGAAACAAAGTGCCGGGTCTTGCAGACATTTCCAAGAAAGGGAAAAGATGATTTTCTCCCTATGAAATTAAACCTCAGTCCCGGGATAAAGGCAATATCTGGGAGTTTAGATGAGACCAGCGTCTTGCTTAAAAAGGCCTCATCTACATGGTTTGCTGTGGCACCTCAATGCCCAGAAGCTCTGCTAGGTACCAGAGCAGCCATCATCCCAGCTTTCCCGAGAAACTCTGCAGCCCTTGTAGCCACCAAAGTATTCAAAATAAATGTTATGAAAATATGTGGTAGCAGTTTAGGGAAAATGTTCTCCAGTGAACATAAGTTAAGTGGCTTGTAAATGAAATTATAATTATGCCGAACTTTTTATTATTATTATTATTTGGAGGCAAACATCATTATCCTCTAGAGAAATTATTCAATGATTCATCACTCAAAGCAGGGTATTCAATTTATAACCTATGAAACAATTTGGTAAAGCATTGCCACTTTCATGGGACACGAAGGGTCTTTCTTGCATTAATTTACTGAGGCTTATTATGTGGTACCATGAAGGTTTGACTTCAGAAAGATAAAGATTAAAAATCGATGCTATCACTAGCTGTTTCTGTGATCTCGGGCAAATATTTTAACTTCTTTGAAATGTATATGTTTAATGTTTTTAAAGATGAAGGTGTGTCTTACTGTTGGTGTGGAGACTGAATGAAACATCATAGGTCAAAGCTCCTGAATTTGATCACAGCAAGTAGAGGCTCATCAGAGATAAGGTCATCCCTGAAGGTATTTGTTCCAGAGACTTCTATCTGCCAGATGATTTCTACTGTAGCTCCATACTTAATGGCAGATTCATGGTTTTATCCAGGGCTGCAAAATACTCAGTTAAAAAACACATCCTGCCTTTCAGTCAGGAGTGTTCAATGAGATATAGGGACTGGAGGGAAGCCTCCTAAAACGCAGCTGCTCAGGAGGGAGTCAGCCCATGCCCTGATGCTCTTTTCCCTTCCTGAAATTTGGAGATTATTAGAATCCCAGCAGTCATTTCAAAATACAAAATAGTACTTAAAAAGGAAAAAGGTCCTCCATCCTTGACGACTGCAAAGCTAGCTGTTAGATCAGCTGTGAGCTTCCTAGTTCTTATGTAATGCTGAGATGGGACTTAAGCCACTGTAATGTTGTGTTTCCTAATATTGAACTAAGAGTTGTGCTCCTTTTCCATCACATTACCAAAGCAAACATGCTCAGTATCACTGAATTTCTCATTGTAAGCTGAAAAAACATATCTCATATTTTCCCTGCCTCTATGCACTTGGGTGGGCTATTCTTGATGTCCCAAATATCTCTTCATACAACCCCCATCTCCACAAGGAGGTAAATTCATACTTGTCCTTCAAAATACAGACCATTGGTACAAAACTCCACCTCCCCATGCTACTAGTCACTTTCTCCATGATTCCTTGATGTCTGTGTATCTGTAAGAGACTTTGTTACAATCCTACCTCATAAAAACAAATCAACCTGGCTTTAAACTCCAGAAGCCTATAATCTTCTCAAAGCATGAGGAGAAAAAAATTGTGTGCATTGAGCACTTTCTCTGTTGAGGGCCCCATATGTTAAATTATGTACATAAATACACAAACATAACATATACACACAATTGTGTATATAAATATACATGTGTAAACACATAAATACAGCATTTATATTTATGTCTGTATGCACATGCATATCCATACATGTGTGTATGCATGTGTATATACACATATATGTAAAATCTAATACAGAGCTTTGGATAGAACTGGTGCTTGATTAACATTTATTAAATAACTGGATACATGATTATTTTAAGAAAATAAATTCATAGGCATGCGATTTACTATTTTTTTCCTCCTCAGTTGGAAAATCTAGTTCTAAGATTTATGCTAAGAGTCTAATAACATAATATATAACAATAGTTAAGTGACTCAATTTGTCTGGTTCTTATCTATAATATATGGGCTAGCAGCTTTATCATTATGGCAAAAAATCTAGAAGGAACCATTATATGGATAATAATATATTACCTATTAAGCAATAAATACACACATACATGTATATTTTCCCAACTAGTGAATAATTCAACTGCCATGGTTACCTTATAAGGTAAGATTTTTTTTATCCTCTCTCTTTGATCAGGAGATGAGACTGAGGTTTCACGTTCAGTGATTGGGACACATCAGGGAACCAGAATCAACATTAAGGTCTACATACCTAGTTCAGTTGTCCTGCCATGACATGATGTCAGTCGTAATATGCAAGTGTCGGGCTACAGAATACCAGTGTGAATGCCATACCCACCCTTCACCAGGAAGAGTCCAAGGTCCGTAAGCTGAGAAATGTGATATGACACTCTCATCCTCAATGAACCAGTGGCTGAGTCTCTTAGTCCTACAACCTCCTAATATCCTTCCAAGAATAAAACATAACAAAATATGGTAAGTGCGTAGTGAGTCTTGTGAAAGCCATTTATAGCTATGCCAGGTGGGAGGTAGCTGAGATTACACAGCAGGACAACTTCAGCACTGGTACCCAACCTGTTGAAACCCAGAAAACAGAATGCTTTATATGCAACCTTGGAGTGCCCAGTTGCATAGTATCTCCATATATGTGAGCACCCAGTTCACCCAGTTTGAAGTTGTTAGGATTCAAGTCATGAATATTGTAGTGGCAATATCTCCAGAGATTGAGAACTATCTCAGGGCACAGTGACTTGAACGGGGTGGGGAGAGGGGAGAGAGAGAGAGAGAGAAAGAGAGAGAGAGAGAGACAGAGAGAGAGAGACAGAGAGAGAGACAGAGAGAGACAGAGAGAGAGAGAGAGAGAGAGAGAGAGAGAGAGAGAGAGAGAGAGAGAATGGGTGTACGTGGGGGACTTCTTCGTATAACTCTGGGGGCACTTTTTTAACAAGAAGCTTCCCAAGTCTATGCCATCACGTTTTCCCATGGTTTCATCCCTCAGCATCTTTCCACTGACTTGCTCTCATACCTGTGGGGTGTTAGTCACTGCTCCTAAAGAGCACATCTGGAGTTTCTCTCTGTTGCTCACTTGCTCCTATTCCTCTCTAGTATTTAAAATATGTCACAGAACATTGGTCTAATTTATACAAGGGATTATTTAACAGTACATAGTTTTTGAGGTTTGATATTCTTTTCTTTTGTACTTCCAACACATTGCTTTCCTTACTAACAGATAACAAAACAGAATATGGGATAGAAAGTGAAGTCATTCTGGTAGGTTTTGTTTGTTTTTGTTTTACAGCATTTGGAAGACAGTCAGTTGAAATGAATAGTATATGTGCCTGCTCAGACTCCCACAAAAGATAAATAGTCTCCTGGGAGATCAGAACGGATTGAGTCATGGAATGCATTGAGTCATGGTTGGGTGATATTATGTTCAAATCATAATCAAATCTAATTTTTAAAACAATTTTCTCTGCATAAATTTCCAGCTGCTATTTTATTTCATACAATATGATATTAATCAATGACACAAATAGGTATTAGGTTTAACAATATTTGAAAATGCTTTTGCATTATTGTGCCATTCAGCTGGGGAATTCGATGGCTTGGAAATTGTAGAGATTATGATTTTATAATCTCTTGCCTATCCATCTGATTTAGGTATTATTATCATTATTAGTCTTATTGTTATTTCCATTTATAATGGCTACCAGGTGTGAATGAGCACACTTTTTCTTTTTTGTTTCCTAGCAACAAATGAGGTAGAGGACATTTTCCTCGGTCTTTTAGGATGCTTGGTGGATCTCATGCTTAAGCTTATGATGCTGCTCTCCCAGTTCTCCTGCTCACAGCTATGCACTTGACCTGTATCTGCCAATGAAGCTGTTAACACCTTCTCAAAGGGCCATGGTACCCTAAGAAAGATGCAGAACACATATCCTGTACAGACACCTTTATACTCTTTCTAGTTACAAGAAGTTCTGGATGTGTATTTATTTTAGAAATCAAATCCAGGAGCCTATGACAGAATTGGATAATCCAACTGACGAATTGGAGAGGCTCTGTGCTTATTGAAACCTGCAAATGACATCATTATTTGAGTCAGGAGTATCTTATTACCAATTTCCAAATAAGTAAAGTATGGGGTAACTATCTGTTAAAGAGATAACTAAAGCAGGTAACTTCACTCAGGGGAATATTATTCATTTATGGCTAAAAGAATAATTATTGGCTACAGTAATTAATAGTTATTCATTATTTATTTACAAAATATTTTAAGTATACAAACTTCAGACACTGCTATTTAATGGGTAAGAAGATGAATAAAATAGAAACAAACCCCGTTTTCTCATGGACTTACTGTCTAGGGGAAGAGGCAGATTACAGTCAAATAAAGGGATAAATATATATAGTAACAAACGGGGATGATTACACAATGCCATTTATTTCTCCTTCACCACAGTGTGCACTTCACATAGCCTATGCCTAGATTCTATTTTTCTGTAAATTGACACTTTGAACAGTGCAGTGGGTAGAACATAGAAGGTACTAGATATATATTTTTGAATGAATGAATACAGGAATGAAAAGTTATTTCATGAAAGGCTATTTTATGAAAGGCTGGATGATACCCTAAGAACAGACCTCTCTGTACAGCCTAATAGCTACCTCTTTCCATTTGAGACAGGATCCAATATATTTTTGTTCATTCATTTTTACCTGAATGCACCAGGTATTTAGCAAGAAAATAACAGATGTTTTACAAATAACTACAACTATTCTAGTGCAGTCCAGAAAAAAAAAAAAAAACAAAATTCATGCAGTAAGTAGGGGTTGGGGTAGGAGCACTGTTTAGGGGGAAGCCCATGAATATTCTGGGATTCTCATGGGAGGTAGTTGTCCCCTTGCGTGTCTAGGCTGGTCTGGCTCTTTGTCTTTGCAACATGTCTTGGGACCTCTGTGAGCCTGAGGTCCTCACATGTCCTTTAGCTCCAAGAGAATGATGACATTTCTCCATAACCAGGTCTGCTTGCTCTTTGCATTCTCTAATGTGCCTCACTGGGAAATCATAGGAGTTTAACTTTTCTTCACTTTAAAATATAAACAGATAAATATTTGCAACATATATTTAAGGTGTTCTTGGTTAGATGAACATTATTGTGACATAATAGAGATGGATGTGGATAAAGGAAAATAGAATATCAATTAGAGTTTGGAGTACATGGGAGTATATGGGTTAGATATTCCACTTAATATAACCCCATAGTAGTTCCAGTTTCATCTATGGGCCAAATTACCTTGAAATTAGCTAAAAATGACCAATAGCAGATTTTTAAAAAATTGTTTCTTTTTTTTTGATATTTGTTACAAATGGACAAGTTAATCATAAGTGATTTTTTTTTTTTTACATTTGTACTCATATAATCCCTCAGGAGTGAGAGAAGTTGGTAACAAACATTTTTTTAATCTCAAACTATGACAGTATATTGTAATAATTAAATATATTTATAATGTTAAATATGTTAAATATATTATATGTTAAATATAATACTCTAGAAAATCTAGATCATGGTGGGTTGGAAGTGTCTACAGGAAATTCATTTATTAATTAATATTAATTGCTATTCTAGATTGATAATTAGAAAGGATTTACTAGAAATTAGTGGAGGTCGGGGCATGATGATGTAGATTTTGAAGTCCTATACAATTGGGTGGTATTTGGGAGGCAATCAGATCTCTTGAGATAAACATATGGAAATGTGATTTACAAAGAAGTAAGTGTAGACATCTTTTTCAAAGACTTTATTGTTATCAGCAAGAAGTGAGTGACATAATATGCCAACTGAAAGAGAATATAAAGAATCCAGAGTGCTGGAAAATTAAGACAAACTACCAGGTGGAAGTCACAGGAAGGACAGGAATAATGGATATTGCAAAGGCCCAGAGGATGTAAGACAGAATGGATTTAAAGATATAAAAATAATAAATGTCAATATAAAAATTTATATGAGCTTTCATAGGTTTCTATTAAATATGCTTAGTAGTGTTTAGTTATGCAAGTTAAGAGATTTGCTCAGGAATGAACGTTTGAATTGGACAGCCATCTCTGCGAACGTCAGTATTAGTGTCACTATCTTATCACCATTACTGAGCACTTCATATATGTGTCAAGTGACGTTCGTATGTTATTGCATCTAAGTATATTTACACTGTCACATATTTATTCTTATCCTTAGTTGAAAGATGAGGAAAATGAGGTTTGCCAACTTGGACAACAAATCAAATTTAATTCAGCTTGTAAAGAGAAGAACCAAGATGAGAATCCAGATGTGTTTGACGTCAAATTCATACTCTTCTGACTCTCGTAAGACACATCTTCCCTCTGCATGAGTCAGATGGGAAGAATGGGTGAAGACATCATAGGAAAGAGAAGAGAAACAGATTTTTACTTGTGGCTTTTTTCTTCTTATTATGAAGCAGGAACCTAAATGATGTCTATTTTCTATAGCTCTGAAACGAAACCATGAAAAGACATAACTTGTGTGTCATTAAAAAATCACCATTATCCTGTTACCCCTCTGAACAGATGTACTGTTTATTAAGAGCACATAGTCTAAGTGACTGTAGAGATGACACTGTTCGGGTGATGATTTCTACAGGTATTTTCTACAGGAGCATGAAGTGTAGATACAGACATCTGGGCTTGTCAACACTAATTTTCAAACAGTGTGACATGAGGATTTGAACTTTCTGCTTTTGAGAAATATCACTCCCCTTGAAGTCAATATTAGTTAATGTTAAGTTATTCTCTTTGCTTTTTTAAAAAAATTATTTTTATGGCAAGGTTACAAGAAGTGGCACTCTCAGGCAAAAGTGTATGCATGAAACTGTTTTTTTTTTTTTCATGAAAGCAATTGCATGTCTAACCATTGACAATATTTCTCTCTTCCTTAGTATTACAGAGTTACTATACTACTCTACCTGATTGCTTTATTTAACAGTGCATCATATTAGCTATAAAAGGTAGTCAATAGGGCAGATCAATATTTATGATGTAATTTATGAGATAAGTGTACACACAAAACAGAAAATCTTTAAACTAAGGATTGGGTACTACCTGCCTAAGAAGGATAGATTTCCACCAAGACATACCTTTGAAATCTGATCATTCTCTTAGGAAACAACATTAAACATTAACCTGTACAACTACAAAAATCTAGACCAAGTTTTATCTAAACTCAATTTTAAAAGACTTTGTGTGATGAAAATTTTAGGTCTCAAAAGGATAAATTTTCTCCCTAAATAACACCAGAATGTAACCATAAATTTGTTCAATTCCGAACTCTATGTTATTTCCACTTTATCATGAGCAATATGAAATTAACCTCTATTCACTATCCTGTTGAACCAAAATGTTTGTGCCCCCATAATATTCAGGGGGAAAAAAAAAGCATTCTTAGGGGATTTTGAGATAGTCTAATGAAAATAAAAAGTGTTTTAAAACATTAAAAACTTGGCTCATTTATATATTCTATCTAGGAGTAGCTTTGGACAAAAATTAATTATCAACATGCCCAGCATCTATGGGCACAGTGCTCTAAAAGGTAATTACACAGGGAAAGGAAGAACGAAAAATAGAGAAAACTGTGCCAATAAAAGGTCACATTCATTTTTACATTTACCTTCTGTGGGCTCTAGTTACAGCCACGATATTTTGATATCATGAATAGATTTCCCAGGAAAAAATTGCCACAGGTAAAATGAGTCCCAGGATCAGATAAAGGGAGACATTTTTGATAGGCTAGGGAGGCCTGAAGGTTGACTGTAATATATGAAGAAATTTAACAAGGCAGGACTAATTTAGAGATAAGGAAATGTTGTTTATCAAGAACAACAAAAAATATATTTTAGAGGGCAAGGGTGCTTTATGGATTCTAAATGTGCTACATAGAAACATACAAAATTACGTGTCAAGGACCTTTCCAATATCAGCAGGCACTCATATTGAAGGCGTTGGAAGAGCAAAATCCACTCATTCTCTGCTACAATCACTTTCCAATAAAAAAAAGTCTTCCCTTGAGTACTATTTGAAGACTAATCACCCCAAGCATATCAATGCATTTGGGCATGTCTTATTGTTTGATAGTATGTTTCTTCTGAAGAGGTCCAAAATGAAATGGCATTCTGTAACTAGTGGGAAAAAAAAACAAAAACAAAAATTTATAATTTTTCAAAGAAAAATAGCTGCCTCATGTTGCAATCTATTCCTAAATTCATGCATGAGTGAGATCCTGCATACCCCATTTCCACATGTGGTCTGGAATATCAACCAGGAACTCCTGGTTAGGTGGGAGTCTGCTATTGGGGATTAATATAGGGAAAAGGGGAATATGAATGATTGCTGAGTGCCTATAGTGTACCAGGAATTGGGCCAATCAAAACTATGTATCTTATGTTATAAAAATCGATATAGCAGAATTCCCACAGGCCTTGGCTTTTTAAGATATTTTCAAATTCTAATTCCAATTGTGAGAACTCGTGCAGTCTTATTAATCTCTTTTAGCATCAGTTCTTGATCTCTAAGACAATTTTAAATGATATCAGAATTATATGGTAGGCATGAACATTAAGCAAGGTATTACATGGAAGGTACCTAGCACTTTTTGCATGAGTTAGTATTATTGTAAAATATTAGTACTATTATCATTTCCTATACTCTCTAAGACATAAGTCTCCTTGCCTGTAAAATGAGGAAAAAAGTATCTACCTCAGGGGTTCTTGTAAGAATTGAGTTATAATATTTAAAGCCTAGCATACATAAATACTATTTAAGTGTTAGCTATCATTAATGTTATGAAACCTACGTCATGTATGTATATTATATCTATTTTAAAGAAAAAAGAAACAACTCCTAAGGATCTGAAATAACAACCAGTGAATCACTAGCCAGGCCCTTTAATCAACATTGCTCTCTAAACTCCTAGGGAAAAAAAATGAGATTCATAGAGAGAATCACAAAAACTCGAACAAGAAAGACAATGTATGAGTTCCTGACTGCAGGCATACCCTTCACAGCCTTGAGGATGCTGAAATAGGACCAAAGATAGAAACTGACTGGCTAATGCTACACAGCACAGGTACTTTCTTTGTCTTTTTATTTTATCCTGTCCTGACTTTTCATGGGGTAACCTTTGTTCCTTTTTCCACATGCAACTGTGCACAGACTTTTCCACACAGACCTTCTGGCTTTGCTCCTCACTACTTCCCTGATGCCACATTCTCTCCTTTTTAGTATCTTGTTGATTCTTCTGATCAAGCACGTTGGCAAAATGATTTTAAAGTAGCCATCTTTGCTGCTTGGAGCTGTAGCCCATTCTACTAAGTGAAGTATCACAAAAATAGAAAAACAAGAATCACATGTACTCACCATCAAATTGGCATTAATTGACCAATACTTACGTGCACATATAGTAGTAACATTCATTGACTGTCGGACAGGTGGGAGGGGGAAGGAGGGGACGCGTATATTCACACCTAATGGGTGCAATGTCACCGTCTAGAGGATGGACATGCTTGAAGCCCTGACTCAGGTGGGGCAAAGGCAATATATATAACCTAAACATTTGTTGAAATAAAACAATGCTGAAATAAAAAAATAAAAATATACAGATTTAAGTCTTCACTCCTAAAGATTAATTCTGATTTTTCAAATGAGTATTTTACTAGGCACATTTGGAAATGCTACTTTAAAATAAATAGGACATTATTGTGGAAAGACGTTGCTCTTAGCACCCCCAGAAGTAGCAAGTGTCTGATCATATCTACTCTATTTCTTTCTCTGTGTCTTCTCTGCTTCCCCTGCCCTGCATGTTTATGCCATTATGTCATTTGTTATGTCTTTGGCAATCACCTTTAACTAACTCAGAATCAAAGGGTTTCTAGTTGGACTGAGTGCAAGCTTAAGTAGTTCAATCAACCACTTGAAAACATATGTAATAGTTTGCTTTTTTATGTTTCTATGCTTTTAAAGGTGATGAGTTTTAGCTTCCAGGACATTAGCAAAGGGATCACGATCCAAAGAGTTGAAGGATAAATGATGTGAAGAGCTCCATAAGGAGGGGTTTTATGAAGCACACTTGAGACCCTTTTTTCCTCTTTCCAGAACACATTTTCCAGTTGTCTACTGGGCAGCTGACTCTGTTGATTGAAAGATGAATAGACATGGGCAATACAATGCTCTTAAGATATTTAACTTCCATACATTTGGAAAAAAAATCAAATTTTAACTTGCCTATTACAGTTTGGGATCCCCAGAAGATAGAAGCCGAGACAGAAATTTGCATGCCAGATATTTACTGGGAAGTGTACTCAGCAACAGCATTCCTCAGGGATTGATGAAAGTAGCACTGGATGAGATAAGTGAAGCTGCCATATGGTTGCAACAAAAGGCTCAGCTGATCCCATGCAGAGTTCAGGAGGTAGGAGGGACCCTAAAGTAATTTAAATTGAGTCAAATGTTTCAGGCCTTTGCTGCCCACATTAACAAGTCATTGGATACAAGATCTCCACTCTCCAAGGAGGGGCTTCAAATCTGTGTTCTGTAACTCCTTCTGGTCATTAGAAATTCCAGGGAAGGGAATCTGCTAGGATTCATCAGCAGAAAACTCTCTTAGTCAACTGGAGAATGACTGGTGCCTTCCTCCTGTAGAGAGTATGAAGATTTTTTATAGCACGTCATAGTAACCACTGTGGTCCACCTCTTGCACCATTTGTATCCACTTGCTTTATAAAATAAGGCCAGGAAACATGGCCTTTAGGGTTCTGTTGGTCTCTTTCCTTGAGAAAACTAGCAAGAGGAAGGCTAGTAGGACGAGCTCCAGCTCCAATGGCTGCATCCTTTCCTTTCTCTACTACTCATTCTAGATATCCCTGGCCCTCAGACGGCAGCTCTGCCAATCTACCTGGCTAACCTGGAGTGGCAACACACCCTTTTCCTGAGGGTTATCAGCCAGTGATCACCATATCCTTCTTTGGCTATAGCTCTAGCACTTGTCTGTCATCAAAACTGGGCATAGAGGCATCCAGAGGCACACCAGTGGGCTACATCAGTGGTTAAATATGTTCTCTTACCTCCCCAACCACTGCATAGCAATAGCCTGCCTCCTCCTGACTAGTAAAGTCGATTATTTTTGCCAGGTTGATGACTCTTTCACTTACCTACAACTCTCTTATCACAGGAAGCCCACAGTGCCCAGGCAATAGCTGTAGGTTAAGGTTTAATGATATTCTTGTAAAGTCCCCAGTGGAAGTAATCCCTCTACAGGAATCCAGACCTTTAGATCCACAGAGCTTAATGTTGTAGAAAGTGAAAAGCACAAAGCCCCTAAGTGGATCACACAGTGATGGTAACTAGGACCACACCTGTTTCTACCTTTTGGTCCATTTTCCCATGCTTCTATCTGCTGGTGTGACAGCTTTGTGCTAGGCAGCCTGTCAACGGCCCTCAACAATTCCTACCTCTTGGTACCGTGCCACTGTATAATTTTCTCTTCTTGAATGGGGGCTGGACTTAATGGCTTACTTTAATGAATAAATAAATAGCATATGCCTGAATTGATAGAACGTCATTTTTGACATTAGGTTGTAAAAAATACTGGCATCCGTCATGGGTGCATGCACTTGAACTACTTGCTTTGATGAAATAAAGCTGTCATATGTTGATGACCCTCAGCTCTTGGAGAGGCCCATGTGGCAAACAAAACAAAAAACCCTGAAACCCTTATTCTAACAGTCTGAGAGAAACTGGGTCATACAATAACCATGTAAGTGAATTTTAAAACCCCAGTCAGATCTTGAGATGACCATTTCGAGATGACCTACTGTGGCTTGCCAGAAGCTGCACATGACATTTTTTTCCACCAGTAGACATCACAGTGTATGCAGGGCCTTCTAACTCAACTGCAGTGCTGCTTGCCTCACAGCCTCGATGTTCTGTAAAATATTTTCCTACTCTTGCCTCTACTCAAAGTTGGTAGCATTTCATGTCATTCAGAAAATGGGTCTCAGCAGTATTCTTAAAATTCTCTGATATCTGGGAACCCAATACGGTCAACCAGGCACTGTGTTTTTTTCTTCATGGTGAAAAGTGTGAGATGCAATAATTTGACCTCTACGTTGTGATGAATGTCTTAGAACTGGGCATGACTAGAGTGATAAAAACCACTGGTGCAGCAAGTCTGCAAATCGTTCTGTCATCTCTTTCCCACTGTTGGAAGTGTATGAGTCTCACAAAGGCCTTCAACAAACTTTTCATTTCTTGCACGTTTGGTCCCATTAGCATGATGCCTTTTATAGCATGAACAAATGTGATGTTTTCCAAATTATTAATATCAGATGTCTTCAGAGCATGTTATGACAGAAAATGCAAGAGTTAATAAAGCTCTAGGGTATGACCATAAACATATGCTGCTGTTGGCTCTATATGAATGTGAACTGCTTGCAGTTCTCTTTCCTGATTGGGATATGGAAGCTTATTTTCAAGATCAATGACTGCATGCTGTGTACCTGTGTTTGGATTGACATGCTCTTGCCCAGATAACATATCTGGCACGGAGCTACCATTGAATCTACTACTTGCATATGTTTGCAGTAGTGTCTTTTATACTGCAGAATCCTTCTGTTTCTTTTTAAAAAAATTAAATGAGACTGTGATGAGAACACTACAACCTCTGTATATTTTAGGTTTTAAGAGTAGCACTCATTTCTATAATTCCTCCTGTGATAAAATGTTGTTTTTAAAATTTACTATCTTAACTAAGGAGGGACAGTGTCAGAGACTTCCATTTGGAATTTTTCAGTAACATAGCTATTTATACTAGAAGCCAAGGGAATGATGTTGAGATTTTGCAAACTAACAGGCATGTCTATTCCAATTATATATTTAGGAACAAGGGGGATGATCACTGGGTAGATTCATGAACCTAGTATTTACTCTGTGAGCCACAACTGGGCCAACATTCTATTCATTCCCTGAACATAATACACCTCTCCTCTAACTAGGTCCAAGACGAAACTTCACATTTCTACTGATCAGTGTCAACTAGAACCTGCACCCATAGTCCTCAGATGTCTTGAGAGATTAATCTCTCCCAGGTATAAATTTAACTAAGTAAATTACTATAGACCTCCTTGGTAAATGACTGGACAAAGCACCGGCACATGTATTTCGATGGAGCTCAGGGTCCTTCCTCATAGGGTCATGGTGTTCCTGTTAGTCAACGGGTTCTCGATTTGAAAACTAGCTCATGTCTGGAAACTGGGTGAAGGATTCTTACTTTTTATCAGTGTGCTAATAATCCATGTTTAATTTCTTTGGAGGATGTATTTTGAGCAATATCATTTCTGAACATCTCTCCTACTCACCCCTGGAATCACCGTGTTCTGTTAATTATTAATATTACAGTAACTCTCAATGGGTCAAGTCTCTCTGGCTGCTACAACAACCTTGCAACTTACTGGGATAATTGCATCCACTCAGCTTCTGAATGGTTAAGTGTCACCACTTGGTCTCTACTATAAGGAATTTTATGTCTCCTGTTGCCAGGGAGCCAAGTCTGTGACAGTATCTCCTACAAAAGACAAAGACCACCTATGAGCTTCCCAGAGATACTGTGTCCCCTTACTGACACATTCCTATTATGTAGTTAACAGTGTCCTCAGGACCATCCTTCAGAGCATAGTTGACTGGTGGGTTTTTGGCCTTACATAGAATACCTGCTCTAGCATGCTTATGTCTTTTTATCCCTCCTTCTGTTGTCATCCATAGCAGTTTTGGAATTTGCATTATGCTTAGTGTGGGCCATCACTTTCTCCAGGCTTTCATGACATCCTGGCCATGTGTTAACACCTCCAGGGGCTTTGCCCCAAGTGTCCAATTCTATATGTCCTGTTAGTGCTCTCATGTTCATAATCTCACTTATATCAAACTTTATGTCCTGCCCACTTGATTCTGCATATTCAGAATCTAGTTGAGAGCACACTCTCCTAGTTGCCACAGGTCTGTGTTGCTTAGATTTTGAAGCTTCTTCAACACAGTCTTTATACTTTCGTATCAGGCCTGACACTTTTGTGGTAAGATTATATAGTGAGCAGTACCCTAGTTATTAGGTGGGCACTAGGAACAGGAATGGAAGTAGATCCTTATGGGACACACATGTAGTCCTGTAAGTCAGACAGCTCTTTTGTCTGTAGGGCAGGGAGCATCACTAGCCTGTATCTATGCAAAGTGGTGACGGAAATCTAAGTATTTATGATTTTTGAGTTCTGTGACCCAGATATCTCCATATCTAGTCTCTGGATCTCATTTCTTCACCTTCAGGGCCCTACCCTTGGCACAGAGCCTTATGGGAGACTGGAAATTCAACCTTCTTGGAGGTTGGAGTCTTTATAACTAAGACTTTAATTATGAAAGACTTTATAATTAAATCTCTAGCCAGATCCTTACTTTTTTCTTTACTTTAACTAAAAGAGTCTGAGTCTGTTTATATGCTGCCATGGAAGCTGCTTTCCTTCTATGTTTCCTTAAATCATTTATTAATTACCACAGCCCTTTTATTGACTTGTCCAACATATTCATAACACTTGGCAAAAGCCATTGAAATCTACTGCTCTTAAAATTACTACTCCTACTGACCTCAAATACCTAAGAGGTTGCAAATAGGAGCATGTTCCTTTTTACTGTTTCCCATCCCACCTTAGAACCAGTAAGTTTTAATAACTGCAACACCACAGCACTCAAGGGCCTGTTAGTACTCCAACCACCACGAGTGTTGAGGGCCTTTTTACTAGCCAGTCAGCAAGTAATGCAGCTCCAAAATCCCATTGTAGACTTTCTTTCTTTGAATCACCCATATTCTTAACTCTTTTGGGTAAAGTTCTCCAGTGAATAGGGTCTAAGTTGAAGGTTTGTGTGCAAGAAGTTTATTAGATAGTGCTCTAAGTAGCGAGAGAAGGATTGTATAGAGAAGTAGAAATGTGATGGAGCTGGAACAAAGGGCTTGACTGATTACATTGGGAGCTCTGGGTTGGAATAAGCCTTTGAGATGTCCCTAATTGAGGCATGGCCATTGTACCTTTTCATCAACTATTGCCTGGAGCTTGCTTGTGTGCAAGGAGCATAACCGTGGGCAAGGCAGCTCCCTTCTGCTGAAGACCAATCAATCCCAGGGTAGAAATTCAGTTGTAAGCCATCAGCAGACCACAACCCCGGCAGCTGGTGGCAATTTGAGTCTCTCTCTTGAAAAAGAGAGGGAGATTCTTCAAGGTTCACCATATTATCTGCTACCATATCTATGCACTAGAGACTGAAAAGACATGTAAGGAATCCTGATGAAGACCATATTTTGGTAGGCAGTTGAAAAATATTGTTTCTTTAAGAGATACATAACACACAAACTGGCAACTGACTCACACCATGTCCTTTTGAATCAGAAAGGTTAGGATCTAAGTCCTGAGTCTACTATTAGCAGCATAATTGTGGAGTCTTTGTTTTTCCTTATTTGCAAAAGGGTGACTATCATACTTACATCATAAAATGGAATTGGAGATTAGAAAAATGATCAATGGCAAGCACGATAATCAGAAAGTGGCAAGTACATCGTAAATGATGAATTGCTCTTTTTAATCTATATTTTTGCCTATTGCAATATTGACCCCTTGATGAATTCAATGCCAGTGGAGAGACAGGAGTAGAGAGTAACATATGGGCTGAGACTCAGACTTAGGAGATGTGCTGGAGTTCTAGTGCAGATCCTGCCACTTGTGTCTCTTAATTTCCTTGGCATTATTCATTTCTTTGAAATTTTTTTCTAATATTTAAAGTGAGTTATTTATTTTCAACATCCCTTAGGTTCTTGGCTTTGATTTTCAATCATCTGTGAAATGAAGACAACAAAGTGAATCTCACTGAATTATTGAGAATAAAGTAAGGTCACATTTGGGAACACCATAATTATAAAGTCTAAAGTTTACGGAGCTTTATCATGAATAATAATAACAAACAGGACCAAAATACAATACTTTAAGGTTAAACCTCAGGCTTAGTCCAACAGTAAATACCAATTACACATTTACTTAAAGACCCCCTTTCTCCCTTGGTTTTTCATGTCAGCATCTTACTAGGGCCACCACCTTTTTTATATTAGTATACCAGCCTTATTTCTCTGCTGCAGAAGAGTTGACAGTGTAGTAGGTGATGCAGACTCCGGGTATATCTCATACCTTAACCTGATAGCTGATTGTAAGTAAGCACAATATCTCTATAATCTTCTATATTCTCTTTATAAAATAAGTGACTTTACAAGTTCTTTCCTATTTTATTCTTTGAAAACAGTCTAGATTTGAGTTTTCTTGGGGGGGCAGATATATGTTTACATGATGAAAGGTAACTATTTCATCAATTCTACATAAAATCTTGGACAATTTCATTTAAAATTCCGGAAATTGGTGAAATCATCTATTTTTTAATGATATTAGCATGCTGAAAAATATTCTAGAAGATTTATATGGCCCAATTCTCTTAACGTCAGCTGCAACCTCTGGTGTATGCATTAGTTTCCCCAAATTAATGGAAGGATAAGTCAGCTTTACAGAGATCAATCAAATTGAATAATTTTACCAATATTGTAAGGAATGGAGCTAGGATCTAAACCAAATCTTCTATCTCATCAGTTCCTTGATTTTCTAAGTCAATCCACAAAATATATATATTTTTTTGTTTCAGCATATTACAGGGGTACAAATGTTTAGGTTACATAAATTGCCTTTTCCCCACCTGACTTAGAGCTTCAAGCATGTCCATCCCCCAGATAATGTGCACCACACCCATTAAGTGTGTATGTACCCGTCCCCTTCTCCCCCCCCACCTGCCCTGCACCTGATGAATGTTATTACTGTATGTGCACATAAGTGTTGATCAGTTAATACCAATTTGATGGTGAGTACATGTGGTACTTGTTTTTCCATTCTTTTAATACTTCACTTAGTAAAATGGGCTCCAGCTCTATCCAGGATAATACAAGAGGTGCACATATACTAGTAACATTCATCTGGTGTTAGGCAGGTGGGAGGGGAAAAGAGGGAATAGGTATATTCACATTTAGTGGGTGTGGTGTGCACTGTCTGGGGGATGAACATGCTTGAAGTTCTCACTCAGGTGAAGCAAAGGCAATATATGTAACCTAAACATTTATACCCTCATAATATGCTGAAATAAAAAAAATGAAAAAATAAAAGTTAGCTGTTGCAGGAAAAAAAAGGAAACACTTGGAGTCGATGCATATATTCAATAGTTTAATTATGGCAGTGGTTTTGCAGGCATAGACATATTTTAAATATGATTAAATGGAACATTTTAAATATGTGCTGTTTCTTGTATTTCAATCATATCCCGAACAAGCTATTTAAAAAGTGAAATAAAACAAAATGAAAAAATCCATCTCTCATATCCAATTCCCAACACTTTGACACTTTTTCTATGGGAAAAGCATTTACACACATCTAACTGGCTCTCAGAAACTATGTTTGAAAAGGAAAAAGAAAGTTGCATTTGTCTACTACTTCATTTTGGAATTTGTCTTAGATGAAATTTTGATTTTTAATATCATGTGACAAACCAAGGTTAGGGTTTCTGTCCATTAATCAGTTAACTGATTAAAAAAAATAAAAAAGAAAGCAGAAAAATTCTCTTACCTGAACAATCTAGATAATTAGTGTGTTTTTCATTAGTTGTTTTTGGGTTTTTTTTTCCTGTAAAATTGCTTCATTGCTGCAGTTTCTTGCTAGCATGTTTGTGATAATTGAAGACACAAAGTCTTTGGCAGCATTCCCTAGCTGGGGTGATTGCAATTTCCTCAGTTTTCCTATAAAATTTTCTTTAATGTTTACATTAAGAAAAGTCTAAACAAAAGGTTTCAAATGACTAAATTATAAATATGCATTCAATAAATCACTCTAAGTTAAAAAATATAATTTTATAAATTCAGAATTGTTGTGGAAAGCTAAAACAAGTATTCTTAAATTTTTGTGTATGTAAAAAACACACACAGATCTTGTTAAACTGCAAATTCCTGATCCTTGCCACCTGTGAGTCCTGGTTTGTAAGTGTAGTGTCAGAACCAGGAATCTTCATCTACATTGATCACCTTGATGAATTGATACACAATGTCCTTGGGTACTCTATCAGGAAATATTGATCTTATTAGAGTCACTATTATTATTGGAGTGGTCTTTTATGTCAAAGTTTTGATCATCTACTTAGTATTACACGTATTTATAAGTATTTTCTATAGGCTATTTAAAAAAATACAGAAAGAATACTGTGGTAAACACCTCATCTCTTAGCAGCTGAAGAAATCAAAGTCAAAATAGATAAAAGGAAATTGATCAAGACAGATAGATTTAAATTATACCTAGGTTTGTAGGGAAAAAAGCATGTGCTTTTTCAGTGCAGAAAACCTGCAAGAGATTTTTAAAAATGCTAATATATATTTTCAAAGGTGGGTAGAACTTAAACTCATATTTCATTGGGATATTGGACAGGGTAAGTTTTACAGGGGAAATGTTAGATAAGCAGATAGTCACATAGAGAATTAAAATTGTGTAGCATTTTTCTTCTTATAGCAAAATAAAATAAAATTTTAAAAATATAGTAAAATAAAGTTATAACTTATCATTTTACTTGATTTTAATGAATGTTATCCTTGAATTTTATCTAATTTCTAAGTGGCTATGTTTCTTTTGCTGCAGAAAATTGGTGTTCTTTGCATTCTACTGAAGCCAAGAGCAACATGCAACATGGGCCAACTGTTTATCAAGTCTCAAACAAGGTAAATATTTTTGGCATGAGCCATGCATGTCAAAAGAAATACTTTCTAACACTGATGCAGTACTAAATCTTCTCCCTGTTGAACTCCCCATCCTTAAAATACATTAATCACTCAACCAAAGGAATGAAACATTCAGGGAAATACTTCTAGGAAAGATAAGAAAGATCATGCATCCCTAGAGCTGATTTCTTATACTCTCTACTTGGTAAGCATGTAGAGGGTAAGAAAACCACTAGCGGTGGCAGAGCCAGATTTTGATAGACAGCCTAGTGCTTGGGTTCCTTGCTGGTTCATAACTATCAGCTATCCATGAAAAAAATATATATATGGGTTACACCTATCATCTAGGGAATAATTAAGCATTCCAAAACAAAGAGAAAACACATTGTTGAATTACTTTGTTTAATAAATGAGGAAATGTAAACAGAAGAGCTGTACCATTGCTTAACAGAAGGGCAGGGCTGACTTTGGATCCTGGAACAAAAAATTAATGTATTAGTCAAGGTTCCCCAGAAAAACACAACCAATAGGGTATAGAGATATACATATAAATATATCTATATATGTGAAGAAATTTATTATTCGGTATTAGCTCATGCAATTATGAAGGCTGAGAAGTCCCACAATCTCTCTTCTATAAGTAGGAGAAGCAGGAAAGCTAGTGTAATTTGGAGGCCTGAAAGCCAGAGAGCCAGCGGTGGAGATTCCATTCCAGGTCCACAGGCCTCTAATTACTGAGGGAAGGAGAAGATTTATGCCCACACATTATTTTTTTTCTACATTTCTGTTCTATTTAGGCATTCAACAGATTGGACAATGCCCACCCACATTAGAGAAAGCCATCTGTTATACTCAGTCTACTGATTCAAGTGTTAATCTATCTCAGAAATTCCCTCACTTACACATCCAAAAATAATGTTTAACCATATATCTGGGCATCCCATGGCCCAAACAAGTTAACACATAAAATTAACCATCACAACAGGCATTAGAACGGTTGGGATTGGGATTCTATTTAGGCCAGGAAATCCAGGGATTCTTCATTCCTGCTTTCCTAACCACCTTTCCTTCTGTGACAGTGAGCAATGTGAAAAGAAAAATAAATATTATTAGTAACTGGTACACCAATATTAGTACTTGATAATGCTGAGGAGACTTCTCTGCAAAGCTGTGCTAAAGAATATGTCTGAGGTTCAATATACAAACAGGAATTGTGTGCCCCCTTTAAGTCCCACCAGCCAGAGTCTTCCTTGAAATTCTAAGAACTCCTTAGTACCAAGTTCCAGAATGACTACATACATTCATATGTCTTCGACTGTTCCAGCTCGTGAGTGCTGTCCTGGCTTAATATTTCATAGATTCCCTTTTCCCTATAAAAGCTATCACAGTTTGGCTCAAATATTACACAGTTACCATACCAACTATCTAGATGAAAAGAAAGGAAAGAAAAATTAACTAGTCGTGTTCTAGGATGTTCATGTAAATGGAATCAGGAGGTCAGATGGGGAGGACTGACACATGTGTATGACAGGCACACGTATGTTTACAAACCCACTTGAAACCAGGCTCCTTCCAATCAGCATCCTAGTATCAAAACAATTAACATTGTGTTCCTTCTTTGTGGGAAGGAGCAGAGTGGTGGTAGGGAAGATTCTTCTGCCAATTCTCAATTTCCACTTAAATATCTCAAGAATTCCTCCAGGGTGCCTAACTTGTGCTTCAGAGGTCATGTGTCCCAGAACTTGTCAAGCCACTGCCTTCTTCTCCCATCATTATTAAAGCCCTGAACCCTGTGCTGCAATTAAAGGTTGGTGTTTTTGATATACTTGGAAATTTTAGAGAAAGGACAGCTTTTATTTACTTTTTAAATGTTGACTTCTTTCCCAAGGATTCATAATTTGAGTCTATGGTGATGAAATGCCACAAGTTTGAGTGAGATAATTTCACATTTTTTTTTTTTAATATTGACTCACAGTTTAGTAACCAACTCAGGGTGAGTTCTTTCTCAGGTTAATTTTCTGTTCCTGATAACATTTGCTTCTCGTGGTGTTGCATCATATATTATTTCAAACATTCCTAAACATGTTGGATTTTTAGTTAAATAAATTGAAAGTAAGCTGTGGTCTCTATGTCTTGTTTTTAAACCTTGATTTTCTTATTGATGCCTACACTACAAGAGGTAGGAATGACTTAGGAAATGTCTCTAAAATGGTAAGTTTGGACTCCCTCAATTACCCAAAATTAGAGTACAGAGAGTGTTTGGCTTTTGTAGGTCTAAGGAAGAAATCTAGTCCCCATTTGCTTATGAAACATCTCTGTCAGTGTCTGCCCTTCTTGCCTTCACTGCCTCCACCAACCAGCCTAAGGAGGCTGGAACATGTATGACCCTTCCCTTTACTACAAAGAGTGTTAAAGAAGGAAGTAGGAGGAGATGAAGGAAGGAAGAAGGGAGAGAGAGAAAAAGGGCAGGAAGGCAGGAAGATAGGAAGGCAGGAAGGAAGGGAAAATATTTTCTATCATCAGTTTAACCTTTGTTCAGAATTAAACCAATATATTCTGGACTTTTTTTTGTTACCTCTTCCAACTTTCTCTGTAACCTTAGTCAAGACACGTTAACTCTGAGGTTGTTAGTTTCCCTTTATATTAATTAGAAGAGGGAGGGGAATTTTAATAAAATCTCCTTAATGTCCTTACCAGGATAAAATTTCTCATTTGCATTTTATTTCATTTGCCATTTTACTTTCCAAGAGCAATTATATCTGAATGCATTTTGAGTGTCACGGAGCAAATGCCAATTGCAGATCCTCTGAACTCATGAACATATTCATCCTAAAAACAACAGAGATGAATTTAGGGCATGGCTACATTGTTTAGTGATAGTGGTGCCACAGTTTTCTAATTTGAGCCTCCTTAGCTTTGAAAAAGGATTCACCATATTTACATGTTTTCCTTAATGCCTTTCTTTGTCCTTCACCAAGTGTGACTATCAGGGAACGTCTAAGAAGACCCAAGCCTTAGTTTTTCATGGTGGTCATGATCACCCCTTTGTCATACCCATGAGACCTTCAACTTCAGTGAATCTGCCTTAGAAAACCCCTGATGTTTCAGCTAACTGAGCCATTTAAAAACATGTTAAAAAACAGCCACAGCTATTCATGAAATCATCACACATGTTTTTTGGCACATATAGAGTATTGGACACTGTGGTCAGGGCTAGGGACCTAGTGATCGAAACAGACTGAGACTCTACCCTCACAGAGGTACTTGTGGTATGATCGAGGCTATATCATAGGGAAAAGAGGGAAACGTGTTGAACTGAGAGGTGAGGAGAGAGAAGCTGAAGCCCTCTGCAGCCCCAGATTTCATTCTGGATGAGTGGGTCAATCTTTAATGGAGCCACTGAAGCACTGGATATGGCAGGAGGCTCACTGTGTGCTGAGCACTTACTGTGCGCAGGTTCCTCGATGGACAAACATGCATGTTCAGCTGCTCACCTCACTGAGTTTATTTTCTGAGACAACAGTGCAGAGTTGGACTACGATGTAGTCATGTTCCAGAGGAAACTCCAAGACAGATTATTTTCTATTTTGGAATTTTCTTTAAAAATCTGCCATACGTGATAGCTCCAGTTTAAGTCGGAAGAACCATAAATCTGAATCATCACTATGTATTTTATCTTTAATCTTGTCAATTTAGTAGGCAATAATAATTATTTTTAAAAAAAAGTTAAATTTTCTTTTACTAGTTAAATTTTAAACTTGATAATACTTTTATTATCTGTCGGTACCATGAAATTATAAATGTGTGTGTAAGTGTGTTTGTGTGTGTTTTTCTTCTTTGCTCATTTTATTATTGGGAAATTACTTTTTCTGATTTATTAAAGCCTTTTAAATATATCAACTCTATATCTTCCCTGTGTGTTTGAAATATATTTTTACTAATCTGTTGGTTTTAAATATTTAATTATGTCTTATAACATATAACAATTTTATAGTTTTATTTTATCAAATCTATGTATATTTTTATGTTTTTCCTCATGGTATTATTCTTGGAAAGGCATATTCCATCCTTTGGTTAAAATTATTTATTTTCTTCACAGTGTTTTTAAAATTTTATTAGTAACATTTTAAACTTGAAATTACATTAGTAGATACTTGAATGAAGTACCAGCCATTTTCTCAAATAATTTTCCAGTCTCCTTAGCATTATTTGTTAATAAACCCTTCCCATTCCTGAGATCTGAAATGTCATCCCCTCATAAGAAAGTGTTTAAAAATAATGACTACATGCACAGGCATGCACACACAGACACTCTTTCCCTCTCAGCTGCTTCTGCACTTGTAATTCATCACATGGTTGTACATCCTTGATGAGGAAAGTCTCACACTGTTTTCACACTCCTATGTTTTGTTACTTATGAGTGGACTTACTGTTGTTTCATTGCTGTTTGTTTATTGTTTGCTTATTTTTGTGAACAGTGTGACTTTGAATAAGGTGACTTCAGAAATAGGCACAGCCTAGGAGACTGCACCTCTTTAGGCAGGGCTCGATGTCTGCTTGTGATGTTGTTGGAAGGAAAAGTGGTTAAGGGGATTAAGAGAGATCCGCAACTTAGAAATAATTGGAGGTGATGGCTGGTAGAAGCGGATAGAGAGGAGAGGGATAGAGAGAGTCCCGTGAGACTAAGGTTCTACCTGAGTTGACCAGTGGACTAGTTATGACATTGGTCAAGTTCAAAAACTGGATGCCAGGAATGAGCTGGGGCAAAATGGATAGGGCCGCCTTCCTTTTTGACAGCACACTATGATGTATAAATTAGCAATAGCTCCTCTTTTCCTAATGCCACTAAACTGTCAGTTTCTGGAAATATCATCATTATTAAAGTCATAATGGTTTTAATGAAGGAGTCATCCAAACTGACACTTTGAAAATAAAGCGTGATGATGACTAAATTCGATGCTGGGAATGACCTTAGAGAAATGCTCTAGGAAACTTGAGTATGTCCCAATTACTCAAGGAACCCTGAGTCAGCTACATGGCTCATTCCATTCATTTGCTTAGCATTGGAGAGATTTATTTGGATTGACACCCAGTCCCTGCATCCCAGAAGTTCCCACCTAAGCCGTCGCTCAGCTTTTGGGAGAAACAAATGGGCCAAAGAGTCCATAAATCCAGCTACAAGCACTTTCAACCAATTGAACAAACAACATGTAATGACTAAACTGTATGATGTGATTTATCTGATTGAATAAGCGCTTAAACTAATTGTTCTCTACAATTCATAGAAAGTGAACAAGCTAACTGGTATGTCTGGCAAAATTTCAGCCACTTTCTGATTTTCCTGTTACTGCCAAATATTTGTAGAGAATAAACATTTCTCAAAATAGTGGCATTCTTGGCTTAAATATGGACAAGTGCTACGAGATTTCTCACCTCCTTATTATGCAAAAATATGCTCTTAAATAATCACATTCCCTTCGTGTGAGGGGCCACATTGAATGCTATGGAAGACAGAAACAAGGTGTCATGTGCTTGAGCTCAAAACATTAAAGCCACCTTTGCTGTTTTCTCTTGCTTGCTTGAGTATTTGAAGGTAACAATGTCACACCCAGACCACTCTCACTTCTTAGGCATCAAGAAATGGAGTTTGAAGCCAAGTCAAACATGGCTTTTCTTCTCCATGTGAATCTTCTTACCTATGCAGAAGTAAAGCCCATAGAAGCAGAGCTAATAAGGTTACTAAGAGTTGACCAGAAAGAGGAGCATGTATTAATTTCCTATTGCTGCTGTAACAAATCACAAAATTATGTCATAACGCCACACAAATTAATTATCCGATATTTATGGAGGCCAGAAGTTTAATATGAATGGTCATTCTGAAGGCTTTAGGAAACAATCTGCTTCCTTGCCATGTTCAACTTCTAGAGGCAGCCTGTGATACTTGGCTAGTGGCCTTTCTTGTAGCACTTTAATCTTTTGCTTCTGTGATCACATCTGCTACTACTGACTCTCATCCTTCTGCCTCCGTCTTAAAAGCCCTGTAAGATAACCCTGGGGTAATCTCCCCATCTCAACATCCTTAACTGAGTCACATCTGCAAATCCCTCTTACCAGGTAAGGTAATATATTCGGAGGTTCTGGGGATTAGAATTTGAGTACCTTTGCAGTCTTTCACATAGCATTTCAGTCAGTGAGAAAAGTAAAATATTCAAAGGCATGAATAAACACTGCGTGCTGTGGAATGATGAATAGGAAATCTTACCTCTGCTATTAAGCCCTTCTCAGTTTTCAGGAGATTCTGGACAGTCTGATATAATTTAATTCCATATCAATCTGAAGTTCAGACTAACATATAATTTTATAATACCATAGTACATAAGGCTCCAAATATCTACACTCTATATCCCATTTAGAACTGAAAAGGGCACAGCATATAATAAAAGAGATCCCCTACTTACCATTTTACAATACACTCCAGGTTTAGCCCACTCCAAACAGCATGCCACTCCACGTTTCATCAAGAGGGCGGGGCCCACGTGCCCACTAAAAGGCGATATGCTTCTCTCGGAGCCGTTGTTCATGTTATCTCACTTGTTTTCATTTCGAGAAATTGTAAAAGCTTTCAACTTTACCCGTAGGCACTGATATAATTTGACTAAATTTGCTAAATTCAGTTTCAATAAACAATATATGCACACAAGCAAAGATATTTAAATATAGATTTGAAATCATATAGACTCGAATATCTTCAAGAAGACTTAAAATATTTATCCATGACAAAGAAAAGCACAAATAGTCACGGTAAGAATATAATAATAGTGCTCAGACTCCACCACTTAAGTGAGGTCACAGAACACTCCTCAATTCTGATTAGACTTAAGCTAACCAACAATTCATGGTATGCGCATGTAGAGGCGTTACTTGGGATTAGCATCTTTGATACCATATAATGCTGAAAAGTCAGGCTAAAGACAATCTGCCTGTTGTCTTAGTCACCAGCCTAAAGGGTTCTGAAATTTTTCACCAAGAGTGGGAAGCGGTTGAAAAAAATAGGCAGGGCTATCAGTTCTACATTGTGAAGAACACATTTTTTTTTGTGGCAGATGAAATAAAGAAGGGACTTGTGAGGAGGCTGCTGCACCAGGTGAGAGATGAAGAGGCCCTCGATGGGGCAATATCAATAACAAAGCAGGGTGACCCAAACAAAATCAGAAGCTATCATGGAGTCAATAATGTGTGCGATGGCTCTGCAGTGGACTGCAAGAGAGACCACTGGGAGGCAGTGTTGTACAGGAAGATGAGAGCAGCTTCTTGTGGGACAAATCCTGGAGGGAGATGATGCCACCAGTTCCTTGCTGTGTGACTTTAAGTAGTTTGCAACCTCTCTCAGTCTTAATTTCAATCAAGTGGAATTCCTGCCTAAAGGGGCCATTGTGTCTGGAAGAATGCTTCATGCACAGTATACACTTACAGACAAATATTAGTTCTGCACGTTTATATTCATTTAATTTCCCTGATTCCCATGGCAACCCAGTGATTTTATATTACTACTTCATCCTTTTATTTAGAAAACAACAAAGCAATATTTTTTTTTTGCCTCTTTTCTCAGATTCACTGTGCATAACATACGTAGAGTTACTGTCTTAAATCACTATCTCTTTCATACATTATTCTTGTATAATAATTTGTGATAGTCAATTATTACCTAGGGAATTAAATAGCTTATCTGTGACATTACAAAAGTTGCAATCTCACCAGGGAATAGGAATTTTTCAGCTTCATTATAATCTTATGGGACCACTGTGTGTATGTGGTCTGTTGTTGACCAAGACACCCTTATCTGACACATGACGGTACCTAGTAAACCTAAGCCATTTATCCCAGGTTTTTGTTTTGTTTTTTTTCCCAAAAATCCTCCTGCCTAATTAATTACCTTATCTAAGAAGCCTCGTCTGCCCTCCTTTCTTCACATAGCTAATCCCTCTTCTCTTCTGTGATCTATGTACCTACCTCACACTTGTGTCTCATGTTGCACTTAGAATACTGATTTCTAAATTGCTTTTTCTCAACAATCAATTATTGAGCTCATTGAGGGGAAAAACGTCTGCATTTATTTTACCTCAGCTTCCTCAATACTCATTGCTGTTCATGCACAGTGGCGTCCAGATGAACAAATCCTTCTTGATGTTTGAGACTCAGGGATCATTGCATCCTGACAGTTCTCAAAGTAAGGAATGTTGAGATCTCAGCTCCACCTGTAGGCGATTTTTATCTCTTCCTAACTTCTAAAGGTTAATGTGTCTCAGGCCTCTGTTCTTGGCCCCTGAAACCTTCTCTATTCCCACTTCCCAGGGTTCTTACCCAGTGCAGGTCTTTACATACCATGGATACGCTGACGACTCCATATGTAAATTTTTTTCAGTTACAATAATTATATCTAAATTTTGAGCTCCAACTTTCTCTAGATATTCTAATCTACCCAACATTTCCAACTGGATGTCAGATGGAGGTTTCAAACTAAACACAGACTGACCAGAAATCTTTATCTTCTTCGCCTCATACTGACCTATTTGCAATCTTCCACATCTCAGGCCAAAATTCTTATAGTCACCCCTAATTTCTAATGTTACTTGAATCCACTTGCAATTTATGAACTATTCTGTTCCACTTCAAGTCCAGAATATTTCCCAAGTATGATAAGACTTTACCTCCACTTCCTCCTTTCTATGGTTTTTCGCTGCTGTCTCTCTGTCACCTGGAACTGAAACTGTCCCTTCACTGTGCTGCTTTTGTCTTTGCTTCTCTCCCACCCATTTCATACACAGGGACCAGAGTGGCATTTTAATAACCTTGCCAACGCAAAACCTTCCAGAGGCGTCTCATAGTAGGACACGTAGTTCTACATTGCTTACCCTGGCTTGAAGGAGTCTACATAGCATGGCCCTTTGCATCTTGCCAGACTACCCTTTTTTGCATCTTTTTTTACATCTGCTGCCCTTTTCTCTCTCAATGCACGCTATTGGCCTCTTTATCTTTCTAGAACACTCTAGGATCTTTCTTATCTCATAGCCTGTTTTACATGATGTCCCATCTTTTTAAAATACTATCCCTCATTATGTGAATATGCCTGTATCCTTGTTATTTTTTAGGGAGGGCTCAAATGATACTTCTTATTCATGATTTCTCTTACCAACCCACTACCTCCCTATACAACCAATTTCTCTGTACTACCTGGGCATATTATGTTGTTATTATAAATATTATTTTTTTTTATCTTTAATCACTTATTTATGATCAATTGATTGGTTATCTTCTCCTGGCCACTAACATCTGGATTGTGTGTTAGTGCCTGGAACAATGTGTGCTCCACAGGAGGGACTCATTAAATACCTATTTAGGAAATAACGAAGCAGTTGATCTTATCAGGACCATATTTAAAGATGGACAAACAGCCTTATTCATCCTGACAGGAGTTTGGGGTTTCATCGTGGCATGGCTGTATTCCTATCATGTCTCTCTGGGCTTTGATTATTCTCTGTGATAACTTTCTCATAACACACGGCACTTAGGAAACGGAGAGAAAACAGCAGCGCAGCTTATTTATCCTATACCTCAGAGTAATTTTTAGAGTTTTAAAATGTTATGTGCACATTTTATAGGAAAATGAGAGATAGAGAGCCCAACCTTACAGGTTTGGGTTGATGATGGCTCCCAGGGTCCCAATATTTTGTGGCACCACTATTACAAAAGTGATCATCAATCTTTATCTCTGTCTTCTACCCACCACTCCACACATCTTGCTGCTTATTTTTTTTTTTTTCCAGCAAGAATTTCATTTTATCCTTTGAAGCCAAATGTGCACACTCCGCATGCTTCTCAGAACAGAGCAGCTGTCTCTGGGATTGTTTCTCTTTGTGTCAGTATCGCATTGTTATTAAAAGTGCTCATTCATTTCCTAATCCTTAAATCAGTAATTTCTTCCAGAAACTCTAAGCAAATGTAAATATTTGGAAACATTTTAAAGTTTTTTGGCACTGTTTTCATCAACCTCCTTCATTACTGCCTGTAATATCACCCCACATCTTTTTTATAAACTAAGGATGAATTTGTGGTGTGTTGAGCCTTTTCTTAAAAAGTCTAACCACAATTTTCATCTAGTCATACTCAGTCTACCTCAGACTGCATTTTTTCCCTTTCTTTTTCTTTTTTGTTTTTATTTTTGGTGATGTCTCATGGGTTTGTAATTTCATGCTAAAAGTTGATGAAATGCAATAAAGTTAATTTTCTCTTACATTTTATTGTTTTTATGTTAAATTTCTTGTACCGTACCTAAAATTGGATGTGAACTGTATGTGCCTGCTAAAATTGAAATAGAAGAAGGAAGAAAAGGCAGCAAAAATATGGTGATAAGCATATGGTTTCAAAAAAATTCTGAACAAGTTGAAATTTGTGAAATCTAATGCTGATTTTTAAAATAATTCTATACTTTATATCATCTAAATGTAGAGAAGCACCCAGTTCATTTTCCTACTGTTTTTCCTCTTTGTATCTTCATAATGATCCCTACCACTGCAAATTGCAAAGAGAAATAAAATGAGAAAGAAAACACAACGCTAATTATTACTAAAATTGCAGTTAATGATTTGGAAGCCTTTGAGATTTTATCAACTTAGGCATTAAATAATGATGGTTTTCAGTTCTTTAGTCTACTCTGAATTACTTGCAGGCTAGGCTCTGGCAGATTCGGTAGAAAACCATGCCCAGTCTCTCGTCTCAAGCTTTGTATAATTCTATGTTGGACACAGATAGCAAAATTTGCTAAGTGCAAAATGGAATGTTGCAGGGTGCTAATGAACATATAGTACAAGAGGATATTGGTCAATGTAGGCGTCTTGGAAGAAGTGACAGAAAGCTGGACACAAATTACTTCACTTAGAATGCAAATTCTTCGCATTTGGCCTTTTTGACCACAGGTCTTATTGTCTATCCAAGTTGAATTGCTCAGCGTTCCTTAAATATTAATATCTCTATTATTGCTTTTTGTCTATACTCTTTGCTTACTCATGTTTGAATTCTCCCCAAAAGCCATTCCCACTCCTTTTTCACACCTACTTATTCCATGCTGACAGAATCTTCTTCTTGTTCAAGTACTAGGTTCTTTAGAGGAGATATACCCAGTTCTAGTGGCAAATCTTAATTATTTTGAGTCAATAACAAAAGTTCCATTTCCATTTCCAGTGTTTGATTTAAAACTTGGCATATAACACAAATCTATCCAATAGACATGAAAGGTTTCTAGGGAAGTTTCCCTGCTCTTAAAGAGAACTCAAAACTGTCATATTTACACCCCAGGAATTTAGATGCATTTCTATAATGACATGAGACTAGTAACTACTGAGGTATCTAGTAATTATGACAGGAAGGCCCCAAGATCAAAAGCCAACATACTGAGAATGATAGAAAGAAATCACGGAAAGAACAAGATTTCTTGATTTTAACTTATGAAAGTAATGTTTAAACTCTGGATTTTCTGTTATGTGCAAAAATAAACCTCTTCCTGATAAATCATTTTGAGTTTCAGATCAGTATGTGCTAACTTTTGGTCATGCTATTTCCTCTTTCTAAAACATCACCTGCTAAAGCAGAGCCTAAATATTTTGTTACTGTGTGTGTGTGCACTTTGTTGGTTTGTTTTTTTTACATGTTTTTCCATTGCCATCAGCTATTTGTCCAAACTCCATTGAATTCATTTCTTTCATCTCTATAGTCTGTTAAGGCAACAATCATATTCCATTGTGAGATTATTGGCAAGAAGACATTTGTCACGCTAAGCTGTAAGTTCTCAATATCAGAGGCCATATCTTATTCATCTTCATATCAGTGGGGCCTAACACAGAGTCTAGCTTATGGTAGAAACCTATCAACTACCTCGCAAACAGAATTCAACCACAGCCAATTAGAGGAATATAAAAGGAAGAACACGGTAGTGTAATCTAATTAAGTTGGAAGGAGCACGACCTCTCTTTCACTAAAGAGCAAAATCAAAGTCTAAATCAAAGTAACCTGCTGAGAATTTGGATGCAACTCCTCTGAAAACAACGTTAACTTTACGAGTTTTACATGTAGGCTATATTGTGTTGCACTGGTAATAGGTGGATAATACATTTTTAGATGTTTGAAGTAATAATTTTATTTTTCTTTTCCCACCAATTTAATAAATATTTGAGAGTCTTCAATTACTCAGTCCCTCTCCTAAGTTCCAGGGTTACCTCTAAGAAAAGATAGGAAATTGGAAATTTATCAAGCAGAAAATATAATTAAAATGTGTTTGCAACAACGGAGGTATGTACAAGTCAATAAAGAAAAAAGATAAAAAAAAAAACAATTCATGTCAGAACTTTATAATTGTAAATAGAGGGACACGAAAATATGCTTTTAAAAATCCGTTTTTTTTTCCTTGTGTAGTCCCTTGCCCATGGACAGGCTGCATATTTAGACAGTCACATCATGGTCAAGGAAATATACCCATAACATGGCTCCCTGGTGTCAATGTGCCCCCAAAGTATAAACAACCCTAAAAGCTTTATAAACATCCCTCTGGGACCTCAGACCCAAGAACAGATGGCACAATTTAAGAGATAAGCTTCCAACCAATGCAAAGACTTCTCACCACATTCAAAGTAAGAATGTAAAATACTTGTAATTTCAATAGAACATACCCACACACATAATCCTTTTAGAATAGATTTCAGAATTTTTTTTTTATCCATGTGTTCATCTTTCTTTTTCTCTTCCTTCTTATTTAAGGATGAGATAATCCAGAGACTATTCCATGTTCATATGGCCTCTGCTGTTCTGTGTTCCCACTTCAGCAAGAAATTCAGGAAGCAATTTGCATACTGCATGCATAATCTACTTCTGGGAAATATAATATTGATCCATTTCCTTTAAAACTTTAAAATTTTAAACTTTTAAAATTTTAAAATCCATTTCCTTTAAAATTTTTTCCTGCCCCTTGCATATTCTTCCCTCTGGTGGATCAGAAGTCCAAATCAGAATTATGAAAATGGCAGTCTAGGAGGTACTACAATCTAGATTCTCTTTGTTCTCTCCGGGGTCTTAAAGGTGTCTCAAAATACACTGGAAATGAATTATTGGGCTTTTAAAAACCTGTGGAGAGAATCCTACATGGCACAAGAAATGGTACCACCAAAAGTAAAAATAAAGAATAAATTAAAAACAAGATAATATATTCAACATCTAGTATATTTGAGAATCAATGTAACATTTTAAGCCTATGTATTTCAAAATAAAGACTATATTTTGGAATAAAATTATAGTCACAATTGTCTTTTCCTGTACTCAAAGTAATCTTCAGAGCAAAATATTAGTCTGTGTGTCTGAGAATGTAAATAGTTTTTCTCTAATTTAGATCAGTAAATATGAATATGATGTAAAATTTCTGACCAATTCCATGTCAAATAGTGAGCACATTTTTTTCTTATATTATTCTCAAGAGGCTATGAGAGAAAACTACTGCCAAACAAATTATCATGATGATCCGTAAACATTTAGAAAGCATCTATGATTACAAAGTTCTATCCTAAATGCAGGCAAAATGTTGCCACTTACAGATTTCCTAATGTTTGTACAAGTGGAATCTTATACTAATAATTTTCATGGCAACAAAAATCATTTGCCCAATCAAAATATTTCAAATAGTATTTGGTATTTATACAGAAAAGTTCAATTCCTCAAACCAATTTGGATTAGTCCTTTTGAGTCCCCTGTGAAGTTAATCTTAGTATAACTAGCACTCAGTGATTTCTAATTTTTGTATCGAAGCAGCAAGATTCCAAAAACATGTACATGTCACTTTCAACATCTGATGACTCTCTGTAGCAGGCACATTGAGGGGAAGTAAAAATAATGCTTTTGAGTATGCATTTGTTCAAGACAGGGAAGAATAGAGTATATACCAAAAAACAGCTTCTTTTTCTACAATTTATTTTTGTATTTCAGAATATTATGGGGGTACAAAAGTTTTGGTTACATGAATTGCTTTTGCGCATTTTGGGTCAAAGTTATAAGTGTGCCTATCACCAACATAGCGTGCATTGTACCCATTAGGTAGGTTTTCGTCCATCCTCTCCTCCCCTCTCCCACCTGTTTGCAGAATTTTACTATCATATGTGCACATGGATGTTGATCAATTAGCTCCAATTTAATAGTGAGTACATTTGTTGTTTGTTTTTCCATTATTGTGATATTTCGCTTAGAAGAATGGTCTCCAGTTCCATCCAGGTTGTTACAAAAGTTATTAGTTCACCATTTTTTATGGCTGAGTAGTGCTCCTTAGTATACATACACCACATTTTATTAATTCACTCATGTATTGATGGGCACTTGGGTTGATTTCAACTCTTTGTGGTTGTGAATTGTGCTGTAATAAACATTCAAGTGCATGTGTCTTTTTGGTAAAATGTTTTTTTTTTTTTTCTTTTGATAAATACCCAATAGTGGGACTGCTGGATCAAATGGTAGCTCTACTTTTAGTTCTTTGAGGTATCCCCATACTATTTTCCACAAAGGTTGTACTAGTTTGCAGTCCCATCAGCAATGTGTAATTGTTCCTTTCTCTCTGCATCCACACCAGCATCTGATGTTTTGGTCTTTTGGTAAAAACC
The DNA here is from genome assembly GCA_963574885.1 of Lepilemur ruficaudatus. Lineage (NCBI taxonomy): Eukaryota > Metazoa > Chordata > Mammalia > Primates > Lepilemuridae > Lepilemur > Lepilemur ruficaudatus. The sequence goes on from CAUYRT010033870.1 coordinate 50,524, forward strand.
ACTCTCACTGGAGTTAGGTGAGATCTCACTGTGCTTTTACTTTACATGTCCCTGATGATTAGAGATATTGACCATTTTTTTCATATAATTATTGGCTTTAATCTATCTTCTTTTGAAAAGCTTCTGTTCATGTCTTTTGCCCATTTTTTATGGAGTTTGTTTTTTTTTTTCTTGGTGATTTGTTTGAGTTCTTTATAGATTCTTGTTACCAGCCCTTTATTGGATGTGTAGAATGCAAATATTTTGTCCCATCCTATAGGTTGTCTATTTACTCTATTGATTGTTTCCTTGGCTGTGCAGAAGCTTTTTCATTTAATCAAGTTTCTGTTCAAATCATTGCATTCTCATTTACTCAGCAACCCTATGAATAGATACTATTATTATGTTTTTGTCTTATTTTGCTTCCCAGATGGGAAGAATAAGGCTTCGTAAGGCTAAGTATTCTTTCCAGTGTTGCAAGGCATGGAACTGATGAGAACAAGATTTGGAATTAGGCTGTCTAATTCCACAGCCACAAACAAAACACATGTGCAAACATGACTAATACTACTCATTATACTCTAGTCACGTAGAAACCACTTGGGGAGGGTAAGAAACATGTATTTCTAGCACCTTCTAAATTCTAGACACATATTAGTACTAAACAGAATATGTATCAGATACTGTGCTTGTTATCACTCAGTGGGCAAGAGGCATACGAACAGATGATAATTATATCCAATGAGGGAACCAGCTCATGTGGGTGATATATTTTGCCCAAGGCCATAAAATTATCCTCTGATTTTCCCTGACCCACCTTATTCTTCTCTTTTCAATCAGCTGCTTCTCAAGAACAGGAAAATGATCAGTTAGGAAGGATCCTCTTGTAAATGATGTACTTGTTTTTTACTTCATTTTGCAAACTCAAGCAAATCCCTTAACCTTCCCCATCTGACTCACTCATCTGTAAAGCAGAAATAATCACACTGACCCGGGCCTTCCAGGGTCGAGATGCAAATTTGTTAGCTAATATTTGCAGATTGTTTTGGAAATGTTAAAGACTAAGGGTTTTTAAAACTGCACTGTGGTGTAATAAAAAGACATAAAACCAGAAAGCAGAACAAACCATTCTTTGGAGCCCTTGCATAAATGGTTGGAGCCAAAGAGATAAAAACACAATTATAATGAAGACAATGAAGTCTGAGCAAGAGCAAGAAATTGCATCATCACCTCTGGAGTGAGTGAGAAGACATTTTAGTGGTGTTAACCTCAAGAGAGAGAGAAAGACCTAAAGGGTAAGGGCAGGTTGTAGAGGAGAAAGAAGCCCACTGAACCCAGTCCCAGATGACTCTTTTAAAATAAATGCCTCTTCCGTGTATTCAGCAAACATCCTGACACTCAAATTAGTCCAAATCCTCACCTTCCCTCCTCTCAAAATGTTGTCCCCATTTCCTAAATGCCTCTTCTTCCCTCTTTCTTTCTCTCTAACAGTTCTGTATACGGAAGCAGGAGAGCTAGGCCAAAAAGGGGAAACATATTTATGTTGTGTAAAGTCCTTTATTTGACTATTTAAGAACAAAATAATTCAATTGTTTTCTGTGTGGTGCCAAAGATGCTCACCTCAGGCTTTGCCCAGATGTGCTGTCCACCTGCTCCCCCAGGCCTCTGCTCTGGCAAAGGCAAAGCAAAGGACAGGGCACCATGTGCCCACGTGCTCTGCACTTCCTTTGTCCTTTCTGGAATGTTTTCCCTCACTGTCCATCTAGCTTCTGCTCAAACAGAATATTTTATCCATATAATGCCCCTCACACGTGCTGTCAGGAATGGTCACCCTCACTCTACCACTGCCCTGCATTTCATCTTCTCTTTGTCCATAGAGTGACTGCCCTGCGGGGAATAATATTAATACTTACCTCTGGAAGTCAGTTTCTTAGTGAAAAGATCATGCTCCTTTGCTTTCGTTTTGTTTGTCTACCACCTAGCGTGGTGCTTGGCACAGATCAGGCTTCCCATTAGTGCTGGAGAGCAGAGGAGAGGAAAGAAGGGAATGGGGAAGATGGGAAGCAGAGGGGTTAGAATGGGATGGAAGAGGCGATACAGCTCCTCATCTAAGAATTTAGTGACCTAAGATGGAAGACACTTAAACATTGAAAAGTAAAATCTTAATCCTAATATGACATTATTTAAATGAAATGCCCCCTTCCACCTGGTAGTAATGGGGAGGCTCCCCTTCATGTGTCCTTGGAGGCTGAGATTGGAATCTGGGCTTCTATTTCCATCTGGCACTAACAAAGTGATACCCAAAACCTTACTGAAACAGTGTCTGTATCACAGTAAGCCACCTAAAGCAGGAGGATTAAATAAGATCCAGAATCTCTGAACATAATATGAAAATGTCATTTCCAATTGAAAATCAGTTATGATATCAAGAATCAGAAAGATCTCAAACTGAATCAAAAAAGGTTAATCAATAGATGACAATATTAAAATGACAAAGAAGCTAGGATTATCTGACAAAAGATTTTAAATGTCATGATAAAATGCCTCAGCAAGTGAGTACAAATACATAGGAAAAGATAGAAAGCTTCAACTCATGCTGAAAGAAAAGATGTGTCAACCAGAAATCCTATACCCTGTAAAAGAACCTTGAAGGATAAAGGGAATTTATCAAGACATTGAGACATTTATCAAGACAACTCAAGACATTCTCAGATAAAGAAAAACTAAAAGAATTTGTCTCAGAATAACCACGCTAAATCAATGGCTAGAGGATATTTTATAAAGAGAAAGGAAGCAATAAGGGAGGAACCAATAAACATTAGGGAGAAAGAAAGAACATGGCAAACAATAATATTGTTAACCACAGTAGGTTTTGCTTCACCTTTTGAGTTCTCTAAGTTGGTGATTAAAACAAAAACCGTAACACTCTCTGGGGAGATTGTAACATATGTAGAAGACAGCTATGTTATAAAGAAGGGTGGTGAAAAATGTAAAGGAGTAAAGTTTCTACAATTTGCTAAAACTCCTAAAATGACAACACAGTAAAGCATGATAAATCATGTATATATAACATAATAGCTAGAACAACCATAAAAAAGAAACCATAGAAAAATGAAAGTTTAATTCTAAAAATTGCTGATGTAATCTGCAAGAGTGCTGGAAAAGGAAAACACAAAAGCAGAAAACACAATAAACAGGGGGAAAAAAGGGCAGATCTCAATTCTAATGTAAAAATAATTATATCAAGTGTAAATGACCTAAATACACCAATGAAAAGACAGATATTTGCAGAGTGAATTAAATAAATGACCCAGCACATGCTGTTTACAAGAAATTCACTTAAAATACTATATGTAGGCAGGTTGAGTGTGAAAACAATGAAAGAAACATGTATCATGTAAACATTAACCAAACTATAGTATAAGTGAGATACTAATATCACATAAAGTGGATTTCAGAACAAAAAAATTTCCAGAGTCAGAGAAGAAGATTATGTAATGATAAATGGGAAAATCCACCAGAACACATAGAAATCCTAAATGTGCAGGCACCAAATGATAGAGATGCAAATTATGGGAAGCAGAGACTGATAGAAAGAAGAAAGCATAAACATATCTACATTTATAGTTAGAGGTATCAGCACTGCTCTCTTAACAACTGATAAAACAAATAGACAATTATCAAGGATATAGAAGAACTCGACAGCAGAATGTCATTGACATTTATAGAACACTACATCAAACAATTGTGGAATAAACATTCTTTTCAAGTATCCATTGAACACATAGTAAGATACTTCACATTCTGGGTCCAAAAATCTATTTATCTCAGCCAGCTTCTCCAGCTCAAAGGAATTGCATTTTATTTTTGGTTATCTTTTGTTGTTCTAATATTTATTTCATCTGAAGTATTAGGTTGAATCATATGAAATCCTTGTTTTTGTAGTTCAAAATGATCAAAAAATTTATGGAGTGTAATCTAATATGTTCAGAATCTGTTCCAAATATTTTATTTCACGCTTATTTTCCATTCATCTCTTCAAAAATAATCTCTTTTGAGTAACAGCCCATAAGAGAAGAAAGCTGATGTACAACTGGTAAGTATTTTTTTTTTTTACTTGTGCATTACCTTGCTAATTTGAAACTACATATGGTTTCAGTGCATGTTATACAATTTTCTCATGTCTGCCTCCTGTCTTCAAACAAAAGAAGGCACACATTTCAAGTTTAATGGAATAGCCGTGAAAACACTGGTCAAATGAGACTGGATATTGTATTTAAAATCTCAGCTTGAGAAAGAATTCTGAAATGATGAAAACAGCAGTAAGAATACTGTGATAGAAATCAAGAAAGAATTATAAATAAAAGGACATAACTAGAAATGAAGAGTAAACCAAATAAAACACAAAGTAAATGGACATAATAGATAATGTCTAAGGAGTTATCATAGTAAAAAGTAGAAAATTTTTCAAAATAAAGAGATTAAAAAAATTATTCCAGAACAAGAGACATGCAAAGAAAATCCAACAATCATGGAAGGAATCCCTAAAGAAAAAAAAAAAATAGGCAGGGAGGCATAATAAATATTGTATTGATAACATGATAGCAGTACTCAGGACTGCGTATGTAAAGACTATATTATGTATCTGAGAATTTAAACAAGAATAACTAATACCAAGACACACATTCCAGTAAAATTGCTGGAATTTAAAGAGAGAGATATGAAAAATTATTTTTAAGTATTTAGGTGAAAAAAATCAAACCAAAGTTTATGATGTATAAAAGAAAATTAGATTAACACTAAGCTTTGGCAGTAATGCTTTGTGTCAGATAAAAATGGAATGACATATTTAAAGTACTCAAGAAAAGAACATGTAAGCCAATAAATTTATATCTAGCAAAACTGATCCTCAAATACAATGGACATATGAGTTATTCTTAAGGAGTGCACAATAGAATAAGTTCAAGAAAACCGCAATGATTGGAGAAAGATTGGCAAAAAGGGCCACTGGAAAGCATTATTCATATAGTGGCTTTTAGAAATAGTGAAAAGGGAAATTAGGAGGAAGAGAGAGAGAGAGAGAGAGAGAGAGAGAGAGAGAGTCAGTCAATGGCTGCATAATCTGCCTATATAGATAAAATACAACTATAAAAATTGTGGGGTTGATGCAGTGGATGTTGCAGTGCAAATGGGTAAACTGACTATAGAAAAATGTTTGACAGGTTTTTATTTTTTTTTTCAAATAAAGATACATTTACTATGTAACCCAGCAGTTCTCCTACTCCTAATTCTGTACTTCTCCCATCAACCCCCCAAATAGAAACGTATCCACATAAATACTTACATGCAAATGTTTATCATATTTTTCTTAGTAGCTAAATAAATGAAATAATGTAAATGTTCACTGATTAATGAGCAAATAAAAATAGCATATCCAAAACATGGAATACAACTTAGTAATAAAAAAAGAAACACCGACACATACAGCAATACGGATGAATCTCAAAAAAAAAAAAAAAAACATGCTAAGTGAAAAAAAACAGACACAAAAGACTACGTGCTGTATGTAGTCCCATGTATGACATTCTAGAAAAGGCAAAGTTATGGTGAAAACTGTAGGTTAGTTGTTGCTCAGAGTCAGGGCAGGAGTAGGGAGAAACTGCAAAGGGGAGTGAGGAAACTATTTGGGATAACGGTAATATTTTAAAATTTCATTGTGGATGAGATTGCGCAACTGGGAACAGGTAGCAAAACTCAACAAACTGTACCCTTAAAAAGAGTGAATTCTATGAAGTATAGAATTAATAACTGTTAAGCAAAGAAGGAGGATGACGTAGGAAAAACCAAAAATAAAATTGTTTTATTTTATAACCAATACTAGTGGCGCTATACTATCACGGTTATTCTGAGAGTGCTGTGCGTGAAAACTGGGAAGAAACACATGAATAACTATGGAATCTTCTAAGTTTGTCATCTCGTGTATCCTCGAGAACCAAGATTCCTGGTGTGAAAGAAAAAAGATATATAAGTAATAGAGAAAAGATTAAATAAATCTATAACCCTGATTTTGACTTGGAAATATCAGTTCTGGCTCACACTTTACTAATTCACTAAACTATACATGTATGCAGTTTATAGTATGTGTTTTATCTTATTACAAAGGTTAAAAGATGATTAGACAATTAAATATATATCCATAATTTATTTATTTGTTTCTTTATTTCTCATAACAGTACAAAATAGGTCAGTCAATTCACTTGAAGTGACTGAGATTCAACCTTCCTTTTATGTAAATTGGGGATGACAATACTTTAACAGGCTTTTGATGATCAAATAATTAAATGCTCTGCGATATGCCTAAGTGCCTTAAAGATGGAATAGTTTTCAAATGGGAAGATGATGATGATGATGATGAAGGTGATGAATACCTGCATATTACTATATTTTCCCTTAGGAGTTAAGGTGACAGAGCCATGGATTCCACTGAAGGTTTGCACAGACAAGAAGTTCATGTTAATAATAGGTTTTTCTTATATGATTTTTGCCATTCAGGTTTTATACTGTAGAACTGAAATACTTATTTCTGTAAATGGCTTTTGCAGTATTTGGAAATTGACTGAGTTTAAACAAGAAGAACAACAGCAGTAACTGCAAAACAAAACCAAACAAAGCAACTTTTAAGTCTTTTCCAAAGGTGCATAACGTGTTTGTGTGGATTTTCTGAGCACTTGCTGGGGAATTTTTTTCCCTGTTGAGAATTTTCCACATTTTTCTTGTGATGTACATTTCTTCTTTTTCATTGTCATGCACCGGCATTTTCTATGTATTTAGTGCTGCTTAGTACACTAAGCAGGCTGGAATGCAATGGAGCAATCATAGCTCACTGCAGCCTCAATCTCCTGGGCTAAAGATCCTCCTGCCACAGCCTCCTTATTAGCTGAGACTACAGGCACATGTCACCCTGCCCAGCTAATATGTGTGCGCCTGTGTGTGTGTTTATTTTTTGTAGAAACAGGATCTTGCTGTGTTGGCCAGGCTAGTAGAAAACTCCTGGCCTCAAATGATCCTCCCACTTTGGCCTCCCAAAGTGCTGGATTGCAGGCATGAGCCAATGCCTGGCCTTAACCCTTAATTATATAGTCTTCTCATTTGAAAATGAAAGTATTGAACCAAACTGTTTCTTTCAGATTGTTCAATGTATATCTCAAAAGAATAGTAAGTTGTTAAGTAGTGTTGGATATGTTAAGGATATTTTCAATGCTACAGTGGTTATTAGAAATTATTAGAAGTTATTAGATATTATTAGAAGTTATTAGATATGTGTATATGCTTGTGGGCCTCATGTGTGTGTGTGTGTGTGTGAGTGTGTGTGTGAGTTTAACTTCCCTAACCTCCTCTGGTTTCTTCATTCTAGCTGATTAGACCACGTGTCCAGGAAAGAGAAATCTTCTAATGATTTATATGATTACAAGTTGATGAGATTTATCACTTGAGTAGTAGAAACCTAATCTTCCCCCCTCTTCTTTGCTGCTATGCATTCCCTGGCCAAACTTCAAGCCACATTCCAAGTGTCTTCTTTTCCAAAATTTCTGTTGCATGTGTCAAGGTTCAAAAAGGGTTAGTGGTCATGTTCTGATTCTCCAAGTTCCTGAAGAAACTCACTCCTGTGATTTACAAAGCTGTTCCTCTAGAGCAATGTTTGCAGCAATAAAGAATTGTCTTGTAGGAGTGTTCATTCTTTGCAGATTATTTACTGCTTCCCAGGGCAGCGTTCCTCCCACGATCTCCACACTAAATCAAGTGCCAACTCCTGTTGATTCTCCCTCCTAGACATCTCTCATAGCTGTCTCTCTGCTATAATCCCTCTCCCAATGGCATGGTTTTGACGCCAGCTTTCATTCTTCCTGTCCTGGACAGCTACTAAAGACCCTAAATCCATCTCAATAATTCATCTTGCTACCCTTCACACTGCCTCTAGAGGGATTATGTTTATTCTTAAAATGAAAATACCATCCTGCACAACCTCTTTGCTTAAAATATTTCAATTACTCCCAGTTGCCTTAGAATACACTCCATAGGCCTGCGAATGCATTTAAATTACAGATGAATAATATTAATAGCTAACAAATAATGATAGCTAATTATGTGCCAATGTTTTTAGTGGCTTACATACATTAATTTACATCAAAACACAAGGGGCTTCTCCATTTCATTGATGATAAAACTCAGGTATATAAACTTCAAGTAATCCTCTATGTATAGCCAGTAATCAGGGAGCTATTGTTCAAACTTCACCCAGAACAGAAGCCACTGGATCTAAAACTGGTAGGGATACTTAAATAGTACTTTTTATGAATTTTTTTGTGGAGAAAAAAAAAGATAAACCTCTAGCCAGGCTAACTAAGGAAAGAAGAGAAAACACAAATTACTAATATCAGAAATTTGAAAGAACATTTAACACTATCAATCCCATGGATAATAAAAGGTTAATGAGGAAGACAATAAAAGGTTAACTATGAGCCCACACATTTGATAATTTCTGTTCTGGGTAAACAAATCTCAGCTGTGACTCTCTGGACTCAATTACCTCTTCAGCTGTGGTGGAAATTTGGCTTACAAAATCAGTTCCTGATAGGCCTAAGAAAAGACGTTAATTTTCAGTTTACTTAATCTCGTATTGCTATTAGGACTGGAGTGATGACTCCCCAGTACTTTACCTTTTGGTGCTGAAAAAGTCTTACCTTTTACTTTAGTTGTTCCATATTCCTCTATTAGAACGTGAATTCTTATTATTAGTGAATGTCTTTTATCTCTTCATCACCTGTACCTAGAAAGGGGTCCAGAACTGTGGTGAAAAGCTGTAGTGCCACCCAGATGCTCTGTATCGTTTCTCTGGTGCCATGTGTCCATTCCCAGCCTCTGTGGGATTTGCTGCTAAAGTATCACGTATGACATTTTCTTCAGTCAATTGTCCTTTGGCTAATGAAGCTACCCTGCCTGCGTGGAGAGCCAGTGGTATCTTGGAGCCTACTTTCACAGCCAAGCAATCACAAATGTGCTGTTATAAAAGTCCAGTTCTTTTCTTTCCAGTTACCACCATCTCTTTGGTGAAACATACACTCCAGATGTCCCTGCAGGAACAGAATGAGTTTAGGACATCACCTAGAAGTGTGCTCTCATTTTTTACTTCTTCTCTACCCTCCCCCACCTCCATCGCAGGATCTATATCAATTACAATGGAATATTTGGCTCACAGTAAACTTCTGGTGAGTATGCGTCATGCACATTTCAACAAATAAATCCAATATTTAACTAACTCCACTGTCATGGGAATTGGAATAGACATATTGCTTACGCATTGGTTGCCAGGACATTCTTTTCAGAATTACCTGTACCTATTCTTCTGAGAAACTCCTGTCAATGCCCCTAGAATGAGTAGGCTTTTGAGGCTTTAAAACTTACGATTTTCCCACAATTTCTAGAAAAGTATTGGGCATGTAACAGGTAACCGAAAAGACTCAGTGATTGATTGTTCATTTTATTGAAAATGATATGACATGCGCCTGGATAATTATCTACAAGGTCTTGTAAGATAAATCATATTCTTGATTGTATTAAGCAAAAATCTATCATTTCTTCCCCAAAATAAGTAATTTTAATCTAAATCTTCCAAATAAATCATTTCATATTTCCACTTTAATTTTTCTATGTTGACATACTACCTTAAATATGATTTTTATACAAATTATTTTTTAAACTTCACTTTATAAATTTGCATGCAATTATTAATAAGAGAATGGAAAAGCATGTCTAAGATTAAAAAACTTGAATCCATAAATAATATGTTACCATGGAAATTATCAAAATATAAATTGTAATCACAACTCAAAAATCTATTCCAATGCTAGGTGTCAAATAGCACCTAAATAATAAATAATCTGAAAAATTAGTATGTTTTGTTTTTTAAAATACTGATATACATTCACTTCAACTACTGCTGATTTGTTACATAGTTCAATCAGGAACTATAAACATAAATACTTCTGGGATAAGGGAAGTCACGAAAATGAGTCAACCAGACCTGGGATAAACAAATCAATGAATGCTACCAATTCTCCAAATCAGGATTTGGTAGATCCCAGAGAGCATCGAGGGCTGGTAAAATAGACAACTCATGTTCCTCCTGAGGTTTGGAGCTGCTGGTATTAAAATGTAGAATTTATTTGTTGGACTTGGAAAGGACAATAGATCAAGAGATAATTGCCACTGAGAAAAAGATAATTTTTACTTAGAGTACTCAAAAGGATGGGGCACACCGCTCCATGGGGGCCACACGGGGAAGCAGCAGTTGATAACTGGTGAGAGAAGCCAGGGAAAGCAGGGGTGTTATCTTCTATCCCGGTTTCTGTGGGAAAGGCAAGGCTAGGCAGGGCACGCTGGTCTAGGATTGGTGAGTCTGAATAATTTCAGTGAGCTCTGAGGTATAGAGGATATCTCTAGTCACCTGGTAGCTGGCCCTGAGATGATCAGGGAAGAGCAATATTGCCTTCTGGAATTTAGAAGGCAGGTAGAGAAGGTGGTTCAGAATATGGGTTTGGATTGGTTAGTTTGCATGTGTAAGTTACACTCCTGGGCAAACTAAGTCTAAGAATTGTTCCTCTAGGAACTGGCTAGCCCTAGGAAGGGCCCTTTCTGCCCAGATAATAAGGCCCACTTTCCAGAGCATCAAGAATACAGACAACAAGAAAATACACTTCACATACAGCTGTTTCACTCTGTGTGTTGTCTTGTGGGAAGCAGGTCTGATATTGACATGTTTCCTGATATTTCACATGAAAGAAGAAATCCAGCTTTTTATGCAGAGAATCCATGTTAGCACTTAATGAATTAAAATAGAAAATCTGATGAAAAATGTTGGTATGTATTAATACGGTATCGCCTGCATTCTGAGTTCTGCATTTTATTGAAGTGCTGTTAGGCAGACAATGTCCAGACATGTAATGCATGCACTCAAGATCTAATAAGGAATTACAAATTAATACAATTTAGTTTGTATATTAACACAGATAGTTCTGCAATTTTTAAAATATACTTTGACAAATGACTAACATGCATGTTGATTTTGTAGTTTATGCAATATTATTAAACATATTATAATATTTACTACTTTCCTATGTAGGAAATATATTTAATATAATTAACATAATAATTTAATATATGAATTATATATTTCTTACATAATCTTGAATTAAGCACTCTTCAACACATAGAATGGTGCAGCCTTAGTTCTATATATGGTAGCTCTTTACTAGGCTGTGGTGAACCTTATAAAATAGCAATATATTTTGAAGTCCCAATTATGATTTCTCCAATCTTTCAAATTTGAATTTGATCATAATAATGACATTGATAACAACAATAATATTAATAACTATAGTAACAGCTGGATGTTATTGTTTACTATGTGCTACTAACAATTTCCTTACATACACAATGTCAATGTCATTTTTGTAAGAATCCTCTCGTTTATATCACTCTATTAGTCCAGTTTTATAGCTTGTGGTAGGCAAAATTCCAAAGATGCCTTCCTCCCATTTCAAGAAGTTATTTTGCTTGTAACCCAGTCAGAAAGTAACCTGGGTATTGCATGAAGAAATTGCAGAGGTAACTAAGATTGTTCATCAGTTGACAGTAAGATAGATGGAATATGAGAATAACCAGGCAGGCCTACTCTAACCAGTCAAGCCCCTAAAAGCATGGGAGTTTCTGCCATAGAAGAGGAAAGCATAGAGGGGACTCAGGGAAGCTTGAGGCATGAGAAGGACAGGATATGCCATTGTGGGTTTGAAGATGGAAAGAAGGAATGGGAATGGTCACAGGAGAAGAGAGGAACCCTCTGTTGACAGTCAGGAAGGAAACTGTCACAATCACAAAGAACTGAATTCTGGTATGCCCTGTATGAGCCTGGAAGTGGATCCTTCCCTACACCTTCTAGAAAAGAGTCTTAAAAGCCAGTATCTTATTTTCAGGTCTGAAAAACTCTAAGCAGGTAGTCCAGTTGAGCCCATGCCAACTTCTGACCTACAGAACTAAGATTTAATAAACGGATGTTGCTTTAAGCAGCCACATTTGTGATAATTTGCTGTATGTCAATAGAAAACATATATGAAATTCAATGAAATGGAACGATTGAGTTAGAAACTTATAAATTTACTTAGAAACAAATTTAGAAAGATATGTAACTTGCCCACTTCAGTCTGACTCAAAATCTCTTACATTCTACCACCATGATAATGCCAAAAAAATAACACACACACACACACACACACACACACACACACACACACACACACACACACAGCATTTTGCTATACATTTAAACTCCTTTCTTTTATCTAAATGCCAAAATATCTCTTTTTTGTCAACATTACCAACCATTTATAGTCTTTTTCATTCTCAGAAGCATCTAGCACCACACAAGTACATGGATGGTATTCAAGAAAGAAAGTCTCATTAAACTGATTTGAATTCTTAAATCTCATGCATTTCATATCCCCTACCCCCAGATCTTAGCTCAAAAAGATTTTAATGAAGCTTGCATAAATCAGAGTGGCATTATATGGTCTAATAGTTAACTAATTCTTAATTGTGCAGTACTTCGAAATTTATTGACCATTATAGAGAATTCTAGCAGGATTAAAATGAACCAGGGAGAATTAGAAGAATGAATTAGAAAAATGCGAATTACTAATGCCAAAAGTGATATTTTTGTTGCCATCTTCCTTTGGGAAATTTTTCAGTAAAATTAATATTGAATCTATTGTTCAATTGTTTTTGATATTTTCTTTTCCTACTGTTCGTTGACTTGAATTTTCAGTTGTTGATGAATGGAACAATAGGAATAAATCAATTAAGATTCTTCTATATACAAGCACAATGAGGCTAGAAACAAAAGGCAGGGTAGGAACTTTAGCATGATTTGGTCTCCTGACCAAAAGGCCTTTAACACATTAAAGAAGAAAAGACAAGGAACATGTAAAACAACAACAACAGTAAATACCAAATTGAGTTTAATAATTTATTTCACATTATATATTATTTTAAAGTTTATAGAAACACTTCAAAATCTCAATAAGAGTAATAAATCATTTGCTGAGCCCCTCCCATAGACCAAGCAACTGTTTCATACATTATCTGATTTATTTTCAAAATCTCTATGGAGCAACAAAGCAAGTGTTTTTTCCCCAATTTGCAGATGAGAAAACAGACACTCAAAATATTCAAGCAATTTTCTCAAATGTCAACTACCTATTTGTAATATATTATGGAATAGTAGCATTAAGCCAGGTGTCTTAACTGATATTTCAATGGCTATTTTATTATAGGTATGTAAATATCATAAAGGTATCAGAATTTTTTATAAAGCACCCCTTAAAGAAATTATCTTTGCATGTTGAATAATTATATTCACCATGCTCAAAATAGAAGTATGTCATAGAACAAAGAGAAAGAATATTTAAAATCTCAGTGAACAGAACATACAAGATATGTAGGTCATAAAATACATATTCATAGCTACTCTGTACATGATAAAAATGGATACCTTTATAATTCAGAGAGTTTGAAAAATAAAAGCAACTCATACGAATACTATACATACATAGAAAGTTTACTTTAAAGGTGACAAATTTGCCATCAATTTGGAGATACAACAAACTCCAGCCTAGTGAGTTGTTTTATTATTTATATTTATACACACACACACACACACACACACACACATATATATATATATATACACACACAGACAGACAGAGAGAGAGAGAGAGAGAGAGAGAGAGAGAGAGATCATTTCAATCAGAGAGTGACCAAGATGAAAACTAAGGGCAGAATCAGTTTGGCACTCTGTTCTGATGCTAGCACAGGTACACATTGACCCACAACAAGCCTGCATACTTCATAATGCTTCCTCTCTCCCTATAGATTTCCTATAGAATCTATAGGATGGAATCTATAGGATAAGGTCATGAGCCACACTGCCATACTGAGTCTTTCTGCTGTGAATTCACACTCACCAAGCAAGAAGCAATTATTAACCTGACATTGTAATAGATGTGCTTTAAAAAATAAGGTTCTGCTCAATCAAAACAAATTCCATACTACTTAGCAAAAGTAGTCAATTTATTATAAGTTAATAAACTATCATCTGGGTGTGTACATTAGGCTCAGTTGAGCTGAGTCACAGTCTGATCCATTCTCCTTGAAGTGACATAGTTGAACTGCTGGATCTTTGAATCTGAGGATCTAGCAGGCTCTGCCACTGTTTATGTCAATCACACATACCCAACTACTGTGTGTCCATCTTCTTACAAGGATTTTTATAAGGGTTAGTCAGGAAAAGCCACCATTTGTCCAATAGCGATAGATTAAGTGATTGTTCAGCAAATGCTTCTTAGGGTGGACTGTACATCTCTACTTCAATGACAGTGTTCTTGGCCATGACTTGTCTGGAACAACGGAATGTGAACAGATATGATGTGGATAGAGACTTTAAACAGTCATGTGGTTCGGTGTGTCCTCTTGTGCTGCTATAGTCCTTCACAAGAAGAATGATTCTCAGATGACCATGGAAACCGCAGGTTGGATCTCAGAATGAGATAAATAGAGCAGAAATAAATCTTAACTGCAGCCTGGAGACAAGTCCAGTGGACCCAGATTAGATTAGCTTTGCCTAGCCCAGCTGAGCCAGGCAAATAATATGTTTTGTTGTAGGCCACTGAGATTTTCAGTATTTCTGTTACACTACTATATACACACACACACATATATATAGTAACTATATATATGTTATGTGTATATATAACTATATATATGTTATATGTGTGTGTGTATATATATATATATGAAGAAATCACGAATAAAATAAAATGGTTGGTTTCAGTTGCCAAATTTGGGGGTAATATGTTAGGCATATTATCCCAAATAACATATATATATATATATATATATATATATATATATAACCTCATATAATATACAGTACATATATTATATATAATATACTCTGGTATTTGTTATAATTTTTTTGGCCTTTCTTCTTTTTTTGGTTTGACCTGTTTCCATTTAGATTGCATTTCTGTCCAGATATCTGGTTCCTGGGATCAATGTCATTCATTTATCACAATGTCTGTTTCTGTCCCTTGGATTTTTTTTTTTTTTTGGCTCAGACTTTTCAATATTTAAGTCTCAGCTTCCACCAATGAACTAGTCTCTCCATGGGCTCCGTGGGTCACCTGCATTGACTCTGATCAGAATCCTTTACCTCGTGTTCAGTTTGCTGAAACTCAAACTCAGTGTTGCCTCCTGGCTGGGGTTGCTTCAGCTCCCCTGCAATACAACTAGCAAAGGGGAAGCCTTGGACTCTGATGGTCCCTCAGTGTGAATTCGGCAAGGTCAGGGCACCTTGTGACGCTTGAGGCAGAAAACAGCTTGTGAGTCTCCTACATCCAAACCATGATATTGGTGGCAAAAGAGAGAAAATCAAAAACCAGAAGACCCCAAAGCCCTGAAAGTTTAACTGGGAACATGTGCAGTAGAGCACATGAGATATAACTATCACCTTGCACATCTCAGATTTATTTGTACCTCTTTTAAGTCCAAATAGTCTTTGGTGCAGTGAGCAGATCAATTTCTACAAGAGACTTAATTTAGGTGAAGTGGAACGATCTACGCTGCCCCCATACGCTTCTGTTCCCAAGCCCACAACTGTTATTCAATATCTACTCCTCCATTACCTATTTTCCCTAAGCCAACACATCACCTGCCTAGGTTGCTAATTTAATGGCCACTGAGCGTGACTCTGTGAGGCTGTGACTGCTTTCCTCTACAGGGCCACGGTTGCTGTAATTAACTATTTACAGCCATCCTTGGACATGATGGGATGGGAACTGCTCCAGTGGGTTTCCTGGGTCCAACACACCCTCTTTCCTATCCTCTGGTAAAGCCACAGCCCAAGGGAACCAAAGTCAAAAGGGTCAGCGGCCCTCACTAATAATACTAACACCTTACTTTATCTGCTGGAGCTTCCATGTGTCCCACGTGAGAGGATAGAATTGTAGCTTTCAGTTCAGTGATACACTTTAAAGTGTGATGTGAGGAAAGCTGTCCTTCCTTGGGAACGAGGACCTCAAATCATCTGAGCCTAAGGTTTCAAGGTCAAGGAGCACACGTTCCACTCCTGAAATATTGGTAGTTTTTTGAGAGGAACCAATCCCACTTTGAACACTTGGACCACAGATCCATACATTTTAGCTCGTGAGGCGGCATGCATAAAATACCTCCCGTCAGTATGCATCACGGCATTCTGGAAAACACCACCAGCCCTCAATGTATTTCCACTTCCCAGTGATTTGGAATATATTGTGATCATGCTTGTTGTTGCTATCTTATTGTTATAAAATACGTCCTTGTGTCTGAGATAGTGTTGAGTGGGATTCTATATAGTAGTAGATCATATTTTCTCTAAGTCTTCAGATAGTGGTATGGTAAAGGCACTATTCATATATATATTTATATATATATACACACATATATATACACACAATCATATATACACATATATATGAATAAAATGTGTTGCATGTACACATACACAGACACACACTATTGGTTCTTTTCTTTTTGGAGAAGCCTAACAGATATGGCATGTTTTGCAAAACAATATTTATTCTTGATGTGAGTGATGCAATTGATCTGCATCCTATTCTACTCAATTCTGTTGTGTCCTAATCAATAACTAAGGGAAAACAAATACAACAAAAAACCTCACCAAAAACAACACATAAAACTTGTCGTAATAATGCTTAATTGATTTTCTGACACACACTGATGGCTCACAATCCACAATGTGGAGAATCTTTGAAAATTCTTTCCTATCTTACCATGACTAGTTGTTTTTGCTGTTGTGACAGAACAACTAGTAAGTAAAGAAACTCAGTTTCAGAATTCAAAGCTTCTTAATGGCCTCTGTGTTCTAGGAAATACCATTAACTTCTCCTTCCCAAGAGCAATGAACTTTCAGGGTTTGGCTCAGCAAGTGGAAGACTTAACAGGAGCCTGCCTTAGGGGTATATTAAAATGGATTGGTTTCATATTTGCAAAACATTATCGTCATTATAGACCCTTCTGTTATCTCAGTGTGAAAGAATCATAAATAAGATAACATGTGCTAAATATCAAATCACAATTCTATCTTCCTTTCTTCCTTCCTTCTTTCCTTCCTTCCTCTCTGTTCTTCCTTCCTTCCTTCCTTCTTTCCTTCCTTCCTCCCTCCCTCCCTCCCTTCCTTCCTCCCTTCCTTCCTTCCTTCCTTCCTTCCTTCCTTCCTTCCTTCCTTCCTTCCTTCCTTTCCTTTCTTTCTCTCTTTCCCCCTCTCCTCGCTTTCCCTCCTCTCTCTCTCATTCTCTGGAAAAGCAAAATAACCTTTTCACTTTCACATATCCCAATCTTTGTGTGAGAAACCTATCCGCACCCACCCTGCGAGCACCTTGTGGGTTCCACCCCCTGACAGGGAGGCCTCGCTGCCCGGTAGCATGCGGCTCTACGGAGTGAGCAGAAGCAAGACCAGGGAAAAGCTGCGGAGGCACAGCCTTCCAAAATCTTATCGTCAAGAAGGTCCAAATTCATTTAATGCAGAATAAGAGTGACTAGATTTTCCCTCCCACCTGAAACGACGTCAACAATAACAACAAGGAAACAGAAAAATATCATAAAACAAGCTTCCAAGGTATCAGGCGTCAAAGGACAGTGACCCACGTGGGATAGAAAACAAACACAGGCAGGCCTAAAATGGTCCCCAGTTACCGCCTCGAGACAGTTTCTAGGGATTCAGCGCGGAGCAGGGCGCTCTGGCAGGTGCTCCTGAACTCCGGGAGCAGACCGCGTGGAGTGGAGCGTGTGGGAGACCAGGCCTCCAGGATTCCCGGGACAGAACAGGGTTGGGAACTGCGCAGAAAGAGAACCTCAGAGGTCGCCCCTGAGTATGCAGATGGGTACTGAGTATGAACATGCATGTGAAAAGTTACCTTAAACCAAGGAAAGAATCACCTGAAATTAATAAAAGAGCCACTCCCTGGGGCGCACATGCAGGACTACCAGCCAGAGTGAAACCCTCGCAAGCACTTGGCCATTAGGGAGCAGCGTGCTCAGAGGGGTGGGTGCACTGGGAGCGGAGGGAGGAGGGAGGGCGCCGGGCTCAGCCCTGCAGCCTCTGGGACCCAGAAGTGAAAAAACCATTTTTAAAAGGAACGACTATCAGGTCTTGTGTCACCTCACTTCGAATAATGGGTTCAAGCTTAATCCAGGATAATATAAGAGGTGCTAACTCACTGTCATTTCTTAAAATTGAGTAATATTCCATTGTGAACGTATACCAGATTTTAACGATCCACTCATGAATTGATGGGCACTTGGGTTGTTTCCACGACCTGACAATAGTGAATTGTGCTGCCATAAACATTCGGGTGCAGATGTCTTTATCATAGAAAGTCTTGTGCTCTTTTGGGTAGATGCCTAATAATGCTATTGCTGGATCAAATGGTAATTCTATTTTTAGGTCTTTGAGGAATCTCCAAATTCTTTTCCACAAAAGTTGCACCAATTTGCAGTCCCACCAGCAGCGTAAGAGTGTCCCTATCTCTCCGCATCGTCGCCAGCATTTGTTGTTTTGGGATTTTTTGATAGAGGCCAATCTCACTGGGGTTAGGTGATATCTCATTGTGGTTTTGATTTGCATTTCTCTAATGACTAGTGATGACGAACATTTTTTTTTATATGTTTTTTGGCCATTATTCTGTCTTCCTTGGAAAAGTTTCTGTTCATCTCCTTTGCCCATTTATAAATGGAGTTTTTTGATTTTTTTCTTGTTAATTCTTTTGAGTTCTAGGTAGATTCTTGTTATCCGACCTTTGTCGGAGGTGTAAAGAGCAAATATTTTCTCCCATTCTGTGGGTAGTCTATTTGCTCTAGTGATAGTTTCTTTAGCTGTGCAGAAGCTTTTAATTTGATCAGATCCCATTTGTTTATTTTTGTAGCTGCATTGGTTGTTTTGGGGGTCTTCTTCAAGAA
>CAUYRT010033871.1:0-29420 GCA_963574885.1 Lepilemur ruficaudatus
GCACTATCCAGGATAATACAAAAGGTGTTAGTTTGCCATTGTTTTTTGTGGCTGAGTTGTACTCCATGGTATACATATAACACATTTTATTAATCCACTCATGTATTGATGGGCACTTGGGTTGTTTCCACATCTTTGCAATTGTGAATTGTGCTGCTATAAACATTTGACTGCAGGTGTCTTTATTATAGTAATAGGATGACTTTTTTTCCCAATAGAGTTGTACTAGTTTACAGTCCCACCAGCAGTATATGAATGTTTCTATTTCTCCACATCAATGCCAACATTTGTTGTTTTGGAACTTTTTGATAAAAGCCATTTTCACTGGTGTTAGGTGACATCTCATTGTGGTTTTGATTTTCATATTTCCCTGATGACTAGAGATGTTGATTATTTATTCATATGTTTCTTGGCCATTAGTCTATCTTCTTTTGAAAAGTTTCTGTTCATGTCCTTGGTCCACTCTTTAATGGGATTTTTTGACTTTTTTTCTTACTGATTTTCCTGAGTTCAATATAGATTCTAGTTATTAGCCCTTTATCGGTTGTATAGCATGCAAATATTTTCTCCCATTCCGTAGGTTTTCTATTTGCTATAGTAATAGTTTCTTTGGCTGTGCAGAAGCTTTTTAAGTTGATCAAGTCCCATTTATTTATTTTTGTTGTTGTTGCAATTGCTTTTGGGGTCTTCTTCATAAACTCTTTGCCTAGGCTGATGTCTATAAGAGTTTTTCCTACCTCTTCTTCTAGAATTCTTGTAGTTTCATGCCTTAGATTTAAGTCTATTATTCATGATGAGTTGATTTGAATGAGAGGTGAGAGGTGAGGATCCTATTTCAGTCTTCTACTTGTGGCTATCCACTTTTCCCAGCACCACTTATTGAATAGGGATCTTTCCCACATCGTATGTTCTTGTTTGTTTTGTCAAAAATCAGATGGCTATATAAGGATGGTTTTATGTCTGGATTCTCTGTCCTGTTCCATTGGTAAATGTCTTTATTCTTATGCCAGTATTATGATATTTTAGTTACTATAGCCTTGTAGTATCACTTGAAGTCTGGTAAATTGATGCCTCCCAATTTGTTCTTTTTGCTTAAAGTTGCTTTGGCTATATGGGGTCTTCTCTGGTTCCATACAAAGTGTAGAATTATTTTTTCAAAATCCGCAAAAAATGATGTTGGTATTTTAATAGGGATTGCATTGAATCTGTAGATCACTTTGAGTAGTATAGATATTTTCATGTTTATTCTGTCGATCCATGAGCATGGTATGGTTTTCTATCTGTTTGCATCCTCTGCTATTTCCTTCGTCAGTGTTTCATAATTCTCCCTGTAGAGGTCCTTCACTACCTTAGTTAAGTATATTCCTAGGTATTTTGTTTTCTTTGCTGCTATTATAAAAAGCATTGAATCTTTGATTTGGTTCTCAGTTTGTTGTTGGCATATATGAATGCTACTGATTTGTGTACTTTGATTTTTTAACCGGAGACTTTGCTGAACTTATTCAATTCCAGTATTCTCTTTTGGCAGAATCTCTGGGGTTTTCTAGATATAAGATCATATTGTCTGAAAAGAGTTCTAGTTTGACCTCTTCTGCTCCCATTTAGATGCCCTGGATTTCCTTCTCTTGTCTGAGTGCTCTGGCTAGGACTTCCAGCATATGTTAAATAGAACTGGTCATCCAGGGCAAACTTGTCTGGTTCCAGTTCTAAGCAGGAATGTTTTCAATTTTTCCACATTCAGTATGATGTTGGTTGTAGGCCTGTCATATATGGCTTTTATTATTTTGAGGTAAGTCCCATCTATGCCTATTTTGTTAGGTGTTCTTATCATAAAACGGTGCTGAATTTTGTTGGATGCTATTTCTGCATCTATTGAGAGGATCATGTGGTCTTTGTTTTTCCTTATATTTATGTGGTGAATTACATTTATAGATTTGCATATGTTGAACCATTCTTGACTCTCTGGAATGAAGCTCACTTGGTTGTGATGGATTATTTTTTGATGAGCAGTGAAATTTGATTTGCTAGGATTTTATTGAGACTTTTTGCATTGATATTCATAAGGGATATTGGTATGTAGTTTTCTATTTTTGTTGAGTCTTTTCCTGGCTTTGGTATCAAGGTGATGTGGGCTTTGTAAAGCATGTTGGGGAGGATTCCTTTTCATTCTTCTCTGGAGATTTAAATTTCAATATGTTATCATTTTCCTTCTGCCTAAACATTTCTAAAAATATTTCTTTTGGTGCATGTCTTGTGACAAAGAATTCTTTCAGCTTTTTTCTTTTTAATTTCTTCTCTTTTGGTCTGAAAAAAACATTTATTAGGTTTTCATTTTGCAAGACATTTTTGCTTATTATAGAATTTTAGGTTTACAATCTTTCTTTCTTTTTTTATTTTTTTATTAAAAGCCCTGACTTAAGCATTAAATTTTCTTTCAGTTCTTCAAAGACATTGTGTTCTGGCTTGTCTATTCCTTGATGAAAAGTCTGCTGTCTTTTGTATCTTTTTTTTTTTCTTTTTGTACATAATGTCTTTGTACAAAATGTCTTTCTCCAGCTGATTTTAGGATTTTTTTCCCATATTACTAATTTTTCAGTAATTCATGTGTGATGGGTTGTTGTGTATTTTTCTTTTTTGTTTGTGTTGATTTGGATTCCTTAAATGTTTTGTTATCCTGGGTTTATAGGCTTTCTCAAATTTGAAAAATTTTCAGGCATTATTTCCTTAACTATCTTCTCCTTTCCCCCTAAGTTTTCAGTTCTGGGACTTCGATTGAAAATGTTTTAGACCTGATTTTGTTTCACAGATCACCAATACTCTTTTTGAAAAAATTTCCTTTGTTTTTGAGTGGATTAATAAAATGTGGTATATGTATACCATGGAGTACTACTCAGCTATAAGAAGCAATAGTGATATAGCACCTCTTGTATTTTCCTGGATGGAGCTTAAACCCATTCTACTAAGTGAAGTATCCCAAGAATGGATAGACAGGTACCACATGTACTCACCAGCCAATTGGCATTAGCTGATCAACAACAAAGTGGACACATAGGAACAACATTTATTGGGTGTTGGGCAGACAGGAGGGGGGCAGAGGGGATGGGTATATATGTACATAATGAGTGCGATGTACACCATCTGCGGGATGGTCAGGCTTGAGGTTCTGACTGGAGGGGGGCAGGGGGGCAAGGGCAATGTACATAACCTTAACATTTGTACCCCCATAATATGCTGAAATAAAAAAAAAAGAAAAAAATTTCCTTTGTTTTAATTATTATTGGTATATAATAATATCTTTATAGGGTACTTGTGATGTTTTGATACAGGCATACACGAGGAATTAGTCAAATCAGGGTAATTGGGATAACCATCACCTCAGGCATTTAATTTTTGTGTGTGTGTGTTTGGAACATTCCAATTCCACTCTTTCAGTTATTTTAAAGTATACCCTAACTTATTATTGATTACAGTCTCTTTGTTGTGCTACAAAATACTGTTCAATTATGTCTAACTAACTATATTTTTACACCCATTAACCATCCCCACTTTATCTCCCACTCCGTGCTACTCTTCCCACCCTCTGGTAACCATCATTCTACTTTCTGTCTTGTTGAAATCAAGTGTTTTTAATATTTAGCTCCCACATATGGGTGAGAATATGTGAGATTTGTCTTCCTGTGCTTGGCTTATTTCACTTAACATAATGTTTTCCAGTTCCATCCATGTTGTTGCAAATTGCAGGATTTCATTTTTTGTGGTTATATAATATTCCATTGTGTATATCTACCACAATTTCTTTATCATTCATCCATTGATGGACAGTTAGGTTGATTCTGTATCTTGGCTATTGTAAATAGTGCAAAAACATGGGAGTGCAGATACCTTTTTGATATACTGAATTCCTATCCTTTGTATATATACCCAGCAGTGGGATTGCTGAGTCATATAGTAGTTCTATTTTAAGTTTTTTGAGGAATCATTAGACTGTTTTCCCTAGTAGTTGCCCTAATTTACATTCCTATCACAGTGTACTAGGGTTCCCTTTTCTACACATCTTTGCCAGCATTCATTATTGTCTATCTTTTTGATAAAAGCCATTTTATCAAATGGGATGAGATTCTCTGTTGTTTTTGAGGGTGAGTCTGTTTAGTTTTTCTTTAACTTCTCTATGCTTCATTTTGAATAATTTTGGATAATTTATATTCCTAAGTTTTGGGTTCACAAATTAATTTTTTCTGCCATAATAATCTGCTGATAATCATGTTCAATGCATTTTTAAAATTTCAAATATTGCTTTTTTCATCTCGTGAACTTCCATTTGGATCTTTTTATATCTTCCATTTTTCTCTTTATCATTTTAATGTTTTTTCTACTTTTTGAACACATGCAACAGATTTCTAATACTCATGATAGCCATTTCAATATCCTTGCCTGCTAATTTCAAAACCTCTATTTGTGTCTGTTTCTTTTGGTTGTTTTTTTCTCTTGGTTGTGGTATAAATGTTTTCCAGGTTTTTGCATGCTGATGATTTTTCATTAGATATTAGATATTGTGAATCTTTTCATTGTTGAATACTTTTAAAAAGTCTCTTTAAAGAGTATTTAATTTTGTTCTGATGTATAATTAAATTACTTGAAACCAGTTTGATTCTCTCTTTGCTTTTCTTTTTTTAGCTTTCTTAGGGCTTTGTTAGGTGAAGAGAAGCCTCTTGTCTTGAGCTAATTTTACCCCATTACTAAAGCAATACTCTCTGAGAACTCTACTGCATTTCCTACATATTATGAAATCTCTCTACTCTGGTTTGTGGTACTCTGTACTATTCCAGATTATCACAGCCATATTTGAGCTCTACAACTTGTTCAGTTTACTGCTTTTTAGTGATTCTTTCCCTGGCTCTGGGTAGTTTCTTTTCATGCATTCACAGATCTGTACTCCGCCAGAAACTTCAGGGTATTTTTATATAGATCTTTGGAGTTTTTTCTCTGTGCAGCTTTCTCTTCTTTAGTACTCTTCCCTGCAAATTCTAGCTATCTTGGCTTTCTTTAACTCTAATCTCAAAGTTAGGAAGACTGCCAGGTTCTGTTTGAATTCCCCCACTTACTATTGTAGACTGGAAACTATTTCTAGGCAGCAAACTGAAGCAATTGTAGAATTTACCTCATTTATTTCTCTTCTCTCGAGGATCACAGTTCTGTGCTGTTGTCGAGTGTCTTAAAACCATTGCATCATATGTAGCTCTATCATGGCCAGCAACAGGAGTCCTCAGCTGGGCACAATCTTAATCTATTAACATTTGCATTTAGTTCCTTAACTCTTATTTGTTATTTGAAGTTATATTTAGGAGCCAGTATAAAGTAATGGGAAAGAATAAGGGCATGGAGATAGACAATCCAGGCCTGAACTGTACCTCTATCTAAATATATGTTAATTATTCAACTTATTCATAACTTCATTATTTTATTTTTAAAATATTTATTGAATGTCTACTTTGTGCTAGGCACTATGCTGTATTCCAGCCTTAGTTGCTCATCTATAAAATAGGGAGAAATAATACCTACCTTATTGCGGTAGAGTGTGAGAATGATAACACATATTTTCCCTGTTTTTCATGGTCTTGTAATGTGACCTTGCAACCTCTCTCATCAAGAAGTAGACTCCATTCCTTCATCCACTAAGTCTGGGCTGGTCTTGTGATTTGTTTTGATCTATATACTGTATCAGAAGTAATGTACGTGAGTTCTGAATTTAGGTCTTAAGAGATTTTTCAGGTTTCCACTCTCTTTCTTGAAACCCTGTGCCTGCCATATGAATAGGCCTAAGCTGGCATCCTGAAGAATGAGAAACTAAGTGGAAAGAGCATTGATTATCCCAGCCATCCTAGTCAAGGCCATTGTAAACCAGCCAGCCCCAGCCTATGCAAAATATTTTTGCATTTTTTGTAGATATGGGGCTTCACTATGTTGACCAGGATGGTCTTGAACTCTTGGGCTCAAGCTACCTTCCTGCCTTGGCTCCCAAAGTGTTGAGATGACAGCCATGAACTACCATGCCTAGCTAATATTGCTATTTTTAACATTATTGCCATTATCAGATATTAACATGTCAGATTGGTAGGTCAAAATACCTGAGACCTCTGAATGCTTTCCTAATTCTGAATTCTTTACATGTGTTATTTCAAGTATGTGGTTGATAGGTATACACATCACATACATGTATGTACACATATACAGATATGCTTACACCTATATGCATGTATTAACAACTATTAAATGAAGATATTGATATAGTAATTTAGTATACTGTTTTATAATCTGTTTTAAAATAAAGTGCTCTAGTAATAATATAAATATTAATATCATATCATATACTATGCATGTGAATAAAATTTTTCAAAAGTTTTAAACATTAAAATACACTAAGCATTAAAACTGTATAAGCCAAGTGTGATTTAACTTGGATGATCAGAAGGCGCTGAAGGCTCTTTCTTATCCAGGGTTATCATTATAAATATTAACTGTCATTTTATGGTATATCTGTGAATATATTGGTTAGTTGATGTTTTTGATTGATTGAAAGGAAGATAAGCGAGCTACATAGTTGTGTGCAGCTATTTTTGAGTAAATAAATAAAGTTTTACTATTTAGCTTAGAAGTCATTTTCCCAACGAAATTTCCCTGACAGCTCCAACTAACTTCCCATGTATACATTCATTGCATACTATATTTGTTCTTTATTCCTGGCACCTAACACAGTGCCCAGTACTTAATAGCTATTTGGAAAACATTGTTTGGCTGGATAAATAAGAGATTCAATAGGTTAAGGACTGAGAAATGTCACTTGGATTTAATAACAAAGAAGTTATTAGCAAATGTGATGATAGCAATTTCAATGAATTGATGGGAAAAGACATGAGACCACAGGTGAGTAAAGATTGCAAAAATCACTGAGAAAACAGAAAGAAAATCAAAGCCAAAGTTACTAACTTTATTTCAAAATGACAAATTCTTTGTAGGCTTCATTACTTTTTCTTTTAAACTTGAAAAATTTTAAATCTAAAGTGTCAGTAAAAAATTACAAAATTATTTTTGTTAATTTGACCATTAACGTGTCTCTGAGAATCAGTACACAGAGGACCTTTATAAGTGGCAGGTTCTCTTGTGATATTAACCTCTTTCAGTTTTGCTTGCACACTTGTTTTGAGTTCTCCAAAGTTTGACAGCCAAGAGGACATACACATAATAGAATAAGGCAATGTGTCCAATTTGGTTACTATAAACTAATTAAAGAGGCTCTGTAGAAATTGTCATTTGGATATTTGAATAAAACTCCCATTTAAAATTGGGTGAAAATTTATCTTTCAAGATCCTGTATGCACATTTTCTTTTACTACTGTCATGACAAAAAGGACATTTCTTTGTATGTTTATATTCTGCCTTTGGAAGTGATTTCGTATGTTAAGTGTCTGTTTTAATCATCATGTGAAGTTAAAGACAAGAATTGAATGACCTTTAGTTTCAGTGCCATAAATATTTCAAAAGAAATAGACCTTTTGAGTTTGGGAAAGGGTGTGTCAGAAGAACAGGTGTCACTGCAGGTTAATTGGGTGGCCTTTCACCACCAGCCACCTGGACTGTAATTTGTGTTGTGTCACACATGTGCATGAAATTGGCTATTTTAATCCTGACTCTCCTGGAACTGTCTCCCTATTAGATAGCCATCAAACAAATAATCCACTTTGAACTCTATCATCAGTCTCCCAAAGAAAGATTGGGCTTGGAATGGCAAGAAAATTAAAGCCAGTCCCTTCAGCAGGCAGTTGGCCTGGGCGGTTTTCTTTCTATATCGTGCTTCCCATTAAGCAGCTAATGAGTCCTTGGTGATGAGTGAGTGACATTCAACTGAAAGAAGAACAATTGTCTAAGTGAAAGGAAGTCCCAGAGACACACTTTTGGAAAGGAGGATGCACCAAGCTAAAAAGAGAATATATTATATCTTTAGGTAGCAAACATGGGCATCTGGGATGTTTATGAAAATGAAGAGACTAATCAGTGTAATCTAAAAGGGGCACAGGATTGAGGTATGACTTTCTCCTGAAAAACGAGCAGTTTCTTTAAAAGATCAAAAATCTTATAAAAGGCACACGCTAAAGAAGCTGTCCATTTATTCTCTTCCTTTGACTCTTTTTATATGACATTCATTTATTATTTACGACTGTGCTTAAAGAAGCCATCTGGTAAAGTTGATGGTACCTGCTCCTACTTGCTCCTCTCTGTTTTATGTTGAGTACTTAGTCATTGTATCACCTTTTACACAGTCCTTGGCTCATGGATACATTCCACAGACTACCTTTTTTATGAGGTCAGAATGAAGTGGGCTGCAGGCTGAAGTCCTGAAGTTACCTTTATTGGGATTTAGTTATGGGCTCCCTTCTCATCTAACAGCATGCTGGCTCCGTAGAGAGTGACAGCACATCAGAAGCTATGGTAACATCTCTAGCAGTAAATCTTGATCACATTTATGCATCTTATATTTCTGTCATTACTGTATTTCCAAAGAGTGCCCTTTTCACATGGCCATTTTATTGCTCCCTTTGAGTTGCCAAAGTTCCTTGACTCCATCTCTCAGTGCCAAAAAAGGCATTACTATTCAGCTGGTCTTATCGTCTTCCAGAAAACAATAATGGCCTTTTTTATGCCTTTAGTTAAATGTGTTCATTGTGCCAGCAAGACCTGAGTGAGGCATGTCTTCTAGTACAGACTTAAGTCTGACTAGAGAGGATTACAGCTTCCTTTATTCTGAATCTCAGGCCCAGCTTTGGAATTGACTTCCCTTTAGAGTATATATTTGGTGAATTTTGTTTGTAGATACTGAATTTTTCTTAGGTTTAATCGCTTTCAAAATGCTAAGTGATTACAAATTTGTTTTTGGTTACCCTTTGAAAAAGTGGCCCAGAGTTGAACAGTCATGAGATAAAACTGCCACAAATTAAAGAGGTGTGACAGTTTAGGATGTCTTAGAAACTTTGTTCTAAGTCATTGTGATATTTCTACAGATTAGGAGAAATGATTAGTTACTGTAGATGGCCTAGAATAGACCAAATAGTAAATGGTTTAAAAGAAAATTTCCATGTAATTTAAAGGTCATGTGTATAAAAACATGTAGCAATTCTATCTTCTCCTGGATTTGACTTTAGGAAATCCTATCTCCTTAATTTAGTTCAGTTATTTGAATCATTACTATGATATTTAGGGGTTTAGTAAGTGAGACTGATAGTTACACCAAAATCTGTTCTCTCCTTTCCCCGTGAAAATTGAGTTGTGGTTTGGTCCAAACCTCTGAACTAGATCATATTTCCCAGCCTCTCTTGCAGTTAGAAGGCCAAGTTCTTATTAATACATCTTAATATTAACATGTAACACTTTTGGGTTCTACTTCCTGAAATCTGTCTTACAGAAATTTTGCACATGTGCACAAACATATATGTAAAAAGACATGAATTGCAAAGATTTTTTAATAGGAAAAAGTGTAAACAACCCAAGCATCCATCAATACAGGAATAGCTACATAAACTAATGAAAAATCCATGCTGTAAGATCCTCTTTAAGAAAGATGAGGAATGTTCTGACACAGGAAGATAGCTAGGATGTAGTAAGAAAAAAATATGTGACAGAACAGTGTGCATATTATGACACCATTTAAGACTGTGTATGCATGTGTGTGCTTCTGAGTGTGTATATGATTAGAGGAAGAAACCGAGGTTAAGATAAGAGTGTAATTTGCTTTTGTACTCCTTCATTTTCTGCAGTATCCAACATATAATAGAAGCCAGATGTTGACCCAGATATAAGGAGTTTCATCTTTTTTATTATCCAGAGTGTAATAAGCTGTATCCATGTGACTAAATACATGTGTGAGATATACAGGACAAGCATAGGAAGACAATACACCCATGTTACTTCTGGCAAGGCAAAGGGGATTTGTGGCATAGACAGGAAAATGAAGGGGCACTGTCACTTTTCAATTCTGTATACATCTCTGTTCTTTGACTTTTTAAATATGTCTCATGACTCCTTGACTCAAATATAGCATAACATTTAGAACCATAAAAAATGTAAAGTGTTTGATGCAAATTTATGCATCACAGGAGCTTGGTAAGGGTGTCAGATGCTAATGCTGCTATGGGATTTATCATCTCAAAACCACAAGCTTCAGAGAAATCAATCTTAATCTAAAAGGAAGGCTCTGGATCGGAAAGAAATTCAAACAAAAATGGAAAATATGACTTATCCTGAAACTCTTCAAGCAACTTTTGGACTTTTCTTTGAGAACACTGCAGCTTCCCTGTTGGTAAATTTGGGAATAATGACGGAAGCCTCTGGGGATGAGAGCTTCTAGGCTATGCAGTAACTGTGGCAGGGAGATTGTTGTTCCAAAGAGAATTGAAGACAACACCAGGTTAACAAGCCAAGCAAACAAACCCTCTAAATTTGGCTTTTGAAAAAGAAGTCCCTTTGCAAAATGGGAGGTGAATACACACTCAACTGTTAAGAGGTTTTGAAAAATTAGATAAATGACTATTCTTTAGGATGAATGATAATGTTTTGAAGCTTCCTTTCCAGAAACAAAAGTTAAAGTGTAATAACACCTTAGATGATTGTTTTAATTGTGTAAGAATTTTTTTTAACTGAACTTTGTGGTGGTTTAAAATTTTTTATTCAGGGCAGGCTATAAGGTGAACATTTCTGAGATGGCAGGATTCAGAAATTTAGAAATCCAAACTCAGTTATATCAAATCAAATATTATTCTAAATGCTCTTAGCCACTAAATTAAATAAAAATATACCCAAATCATCCCTTTCTCATCTAATAATATTTTGGGTGGTATGTTAAAACAATTAAAAAAACCTAAAATGAGTATTACACCCAAAGATTATTCCACAGACTCCTTAGGAAAATACCAGTGGTTGGCATGAACCATTTTGGAGTGTTCTGCCAAAGTATTTAGTTGAGTAGTGACAATCAACCTCCAGTTTGGATTGTCCTATTACTTAAAAGGAAAACATATTCCTAGAAAAAGCAATCATGCTATCAGGCAGATGTTCAACATATAATCATGGATCCCTCCATGGACTTAGAGAAAGGAGTGAAATAAGCTCTAGATCTCCCTCAAAAGGGAAAGAGTATTAATCAAATATTTATAAATGGAATAGCAGTAAAAAATACTATTAAAATGCTTTGGGATCACGAAGAACAATACCTATACCTCTAAATTGGCAGTGGTTTCATGGAGAGAGGAGGTGACTTTTAAACAGAGTCTTAAAGGATGACTAGGATTATCTCCAAATATGGAGAGAGACAAGTGAATAAAAAGCAACATGCATTTAGCATGTCTTAAATACATGGGTAAATGATATAGGTAAAAATATGAAATTATAACAGAATAGTATTCTAAAAAATAAGATTGTTTCAGAAAGAATGCAAATAAAATTAGTATTCAGCTTTGGACATTTAAAATAGGATTTCATCAACAGGCAATAGATTTAAGAGAATAAGCAGTATAAATTCTTTTAATTTCCATTTAACACCAAGGCTGGGCTTCATGGATATTGCAGCTTTTTCTCTCATTGTGTAGAAGAGATAATCTGACCAGTATTTAAGCTTAGCCATGAGAATGGAATTTGTAAGATGAAGGCTATGACCTGGAGGAAAGAAGAAAGTATCTCAACTTCTTTGACTACAGGGAAAGTTCTGAGAGTGAGAGGATAGAGAAGAGAAACAGAGGTTGAGGAAAGAAGATACCAGAATCCCTCCACCATCCTCCCCAGTACACACACTCAAGGCTGAGCTGATGGGGAGAAAATGTCTTTGAGGTACTGGAGAAGATATGGAATTCCAAGAACCAGGAAGCTTTTGCTCTATTCTAGAAGGGGATAACTTGCAGGCTACCTCCAGATCAATTGAGGGACATAACCATGTTACAAATAAACATGATAGCAGAGTGTGATTAGACAGAAGGAGACCCTGATGTTCACCTTTCTGGAACATTTTTGATGTCTGGGTAATGTGGACAGGGGCAGTTGTAGTGGGAATGATGAACTGCACTGCAAAGGCAGTAGGCTGTGCTATCTGGGCAGGGACCAAGTAGATGACACAAGTCAGATCTCGGGGTGTGGCTGTGGTCCAAAGACTGGTGAGGGCCAAGATGAGTCTGAGTCATCAGGAAAGGCTATGAAGTTATGAAGTCAGCAGAGATCAGCCAGACAAATATCATTGCCAAGGCCACAATGTGAATCTAAGGATCACTTTTCCTGATTTCTAAAGAGCACTGAGAAAGACACCAACATCCATTGCCAACTCCCCTCTTCATTGCAATTAGGGAGGCTGAAAAAGCCAGATATTCTTTCTATATCTTCCTTATAACCTGGGGCGGATGTTTGGCCAGGTATTAGTCAATGAGATATACATGGCATTTGCTGGGGGACTTTTGTGTAGTACTTTTGTGTCTTCATAAGGTAGGGATATGGCTAGAACCATCTCTGACTCTCACTTCTCTCCTTCAATATGAACGTATGCCCGAAGCAGCCTCCTCTGTCTATAGAGCAAGAAACATGAGGATGAAAAGCCAACATGTTAACAATGTGGAGTGAAAAACAGAAGGATTATCTCATTCACATTATCACTGAACAGGTAAATTAACAATAAGACCTGCTTGTCTGTGGATTGTTTTTGTCAAGCAAAAACAAACTCCTATTTGTTTAGGTCACAGCCAATCACGTTTTCTATAATTTTCAACCTTTTATCTATTCACTACAATTTTTATTGAATGCCTGTGTGATAGTTATGTAATTTTATTGAGGGTCCATCTAGCAGATCGTTGTGTAAGATCCTATATCCTATATATTTAGATATCTGACAGATGGATATGTCTATTGGAGTCATCTAAGCCAAGACTAGGTACCTAAGAATGATTGAACCAAGCTTAAGATTTAAAAATTATTTTTTTCCTCTATTTAGTATTAAAAGCCAAAATAAACGCGTATTTCATTACTCTTCAGATTGTGATATGGGTAAATTGGTTACCCTATTACAAAATGTTTGGGAATTATGAATTTCAGTGAGCTGGAAAAACGATATTTTCTGTGAGGAGGAGTTGAAATAGAGGAAAATGAGACAGGAAGGTCAAGTGGCAGCCAGATTGTGAAGGAACTTGTATTTGACTTGTAGGTGGTTGGGAACCATGGAAAACTTCAAAATAGGAGGTTAATGTCAAATTAGTATTTTGGGAAGATTGCTTTGGTATCTATGCGGAAGGAAAAATGGAGGCGAAATAGAACAGTGAAAATGAGAACTATTGAAAGGCTAATACATTTAACATGTTGCTCCATGCCTGGAATATGATTGATACTCATTAAAAGAATTTAAGCTGTAGTTTTGAGTTTGCCTAAAATTATTATCATAAAAGCAGATATAGATGACAAAAAGTAAAGAGTTAAATCTTTTTAAGATGATTTTACTATAGTCAGAGTATTTGCCACATTAACCACTTCTCTTTCATGTTAGGTAGTCAAAACCACACAGCTGTTAAATTTAAAAGTTGCAATTTATATGAAATTTCATTTCATCCCAGCAGGTTCACAATAACTGCTTACTCACTGATGAGCTGAATTGAATTTCATAACTTTTTGCTAAATGTCTACGGAGAATACAAACATTGCATTCACAAACAATTTTACAAACAATCTTGCCTGTTAATATGACCACCATACAACTCAGATTTTCTCGGGGCAAAGATTAGCTTCCAATTTTGTGTTCTATTGTCTTCATAAACTTTCTTACACTTGTCAAATCATACCTCAATTTTTGTTTCAGAAATGTTAGTCCATATTCTTGCATTGTAATATAACCTAAGAAGTGTGAAAAATTATAATGTTGCTTGCATTTTCCTTTCCTTCTTGCTCTAGAAATTTTTAACAGAATGAGATATCTTCAAATTTTTAATGTGGTTATTTCTAAAAATGAATTGTCTAAAACTAACTTTTGAGTCTTCTTAAACTGTAAGGTTCATTTGGAAGGAATATCTACATTTAGTGTGAGGCAAACACTCCCTTGCTTCTTGTTTAGATCTCCTTTGGCACTAAAAATGATTCTTACCCTGCTTGGCCTTGTCTTCGTGACTGGGCTACACTGTTTACCCCTTTGCCTGGCACATCCCATTGAATTTATGTTTAATAAGACAAGGGACTTTTGTGCTTTTATTATACAGGGCTGGAGAAATTTTATATTCTTATTTTTTTCATCCTTTATGTGCCAAGATTAAACATTTAACTACCTCTAATTCATCAAAAAAAATATCCAACCATTGCCTAAAATAGATCTGTGTTTGTTGTTACTATTGTTTTTCTTTCCTAAAGAAAAAGATCCATGAAGATTTATTAACAAAGCTGAGGTAAGACTGTTGGTGAGTGTTGGTTCCCACAGGAGAGTGAGACTCATTTGAAAGAAGCTAGGGAGAATGGCTATAAGGCACGGTTCAGAAGGACCAAGCACAACTGTAAATATACCTGCATTTATAGTTATTTTAAGGACATTTTGACACTCCATGGAATGCATGACCTTGTATGGCTGGTTTTAAGGAGACAATACCTGAAGTAGCATAAGACCACAGGGACTTGTAGCAAACACATCTTGATAACAGAGACCATAAGAATCAGCTCTGCACCACTGCCCTCCTTCTCTCCCCACAACATTTTCTTGGAGATGAGGTCCACAGAATGAAATATCCTGACACTCCAGTTCCCTTTGACCAAATATGCTCTTTATAATTCTACAAGCATTTATTACCTCCTCTGCACAGCAGCTGTGTCAAACCTTTAGGACCTTTTGGGGAAACAAAAGTGAATAAATAAATACCATAGGCCATCTCTGTGCTGGATTATTCAAAGGAGCAAGGGTTTGGAAAATCGAATGCTCAGGAGAATGTTCAGGAAACAGGGAGTGGTGTGGTGTGGCTGAAGTGTAAGGTGCACCGAAAGCCAAAGAATGAGATTAGTTTGAAAGATGGATTACATAGAATTTCAGGGGCTGCAGGCCCCTGCAGTACATCAAACAGCCAACGAGGCTCTGGGACTGAAAACAACATCTGAGATTAGTGGCACAAAAAGTAACACTGGAAAGAAAGTAAACACAGACTCATTAACCTGAAGTCCAACGTAAATTAAGTAGTATAAGTTAAGTCCATATAGATTAATAGTTTAGATGGATCATTAGCTATACAACTGCATGAGAAGTTGACTTAACTGCCCAATTTTGAAAGTGTGTGTGCACCAGAGAGGTTGGCTCTGCAGCCTTGGCGTTGTCTGATGTGGTGGGATAATTGGGAGGCTTACCGCATTCCTTCCTCAGAAGACACAGAACACATTTTATATGGTTTCCTGTATTTGTAAAGCAGCCTATTGGCACAAAGACAAAAGACCTGCTCCAGTTAGTACTGCAGGACTCAGCTGGGCCCTTGGAGCCTGACTCCACACCAAGAGGCAGCCCGCCGTATATCAGCAGGCCTAGTGCCTCCCACCCCAGGAATGAGCAGGTGCAGAATGAGAGAAAGGGGCAGGGGTCATGAAGCTTGGTACCTTGGGCGAGTATCATTGTAGGTGCTAAAGAATAAATCCCAGGTTTTTGGAGTGTATGGTTGGCTGTGTAGTTCAAAGTCCAATTGCATCATCTTCCTGACGTGTCTTTTTGTAACCCAACTTTCTTGCTTGCGAAATGGGGTTAATAATTCCTGCTCTATTACACACAGTTATTGTGAGGATCAGATGCATGATGTATGTGAAAGAAACAGATACCATTTATTGAACATATTTGTTACACCGGGAATGGGACCATCCACTCTCTGTTCAATACCTCATTTAACCTTTACAAGAACCCTCTTGGGCAAGTATTATTATCTCCATTTCATAGACATGGGAACAAGCTTGGTGAGTTAAAAATAACTTGCTCATTCACTTATTCATCTAACACATTTGTATTGAACATCCAATATGTGCCAAACTTGGTAGTAGATAGACAGTAAAAAATAAATAAATAAAAAGTAAAAAAGAAACATATTCACTAATACATTAAAATAAGACAAGAAAAATATATCACATAGTGGTAGGTACTATGAAGAGGGTTGAAGTGAGGTGTGGGATCCTGTGATTGGTTTGTATGTCTGAAGAGAGGCCTTTAGGCTGCAGACTGAATGGTCAGGAAGAGCCGGCATCAAGCTCGGGGGGGAAAATGAGTGTTGAGGTTCACCTAAGAACAGTTTGGCATGTTGGAGGAATGGAATCTAGGGTAGTATGGCTGGAATAACAAGGACACAGAGAAAGGGAGGGAAGATGAAGTCAGACAAGGAAGCAGGGGCCAGACCTTGTAAACCAGGGACAGGTTTTAGATTTTTATACTAAGAGTGTGATGGGAATCCTTGGAAATCTTTTAAGCAAGGAAGTAACGTAGTATGATTAAGTTTATGGTTGCAATATGAAGAACAGATTTTAGGGAAGAGGAGTGAAAGCAAGAGGACCAGTCAGGAGGCTACTTGGTATGTTAGGATGATGGTGGTTTGGGACCAGTATGGAAACCATGGAGATGGAGAAAATTGGAAGGATTCAGGACTTATTTGGGAGGTAAGAGTTGATAGGCTTACATGTGGGGCTCATAGAATCAGGGGGGAAAGGGGTAATTCATACATAATATTATTCTTATAGGTATTAATAAATTTCTCTCTTTTTTATTTGTGTAAATGTATGGGGTACAAGTGTAATTTTGTTGCATGCATAGATTGCATAGTGGTGAAATCAGGGCTTTTAGGGTGTCCATCATCCAAATAATGTATATTGTACCCATAAATCTCTTTCTTATAAAAATTTTCAACACACCCAAAAGTAGAGGAAATACTAAGCGAAGTATCCCAAGAATGGAGAAATAAGCATCACATGTACTCACCAGCAAATTGGTATTAACTGATCAACACCTAAGTGGACATATAGGAACAACATTTATCAGGCATCGGGGAGATGGGTGGGGGGAGGAGGGGATGGGTATATACATACACGATGAGTGCGATGCGCACCATCTGGGGGATGGACATGCTTGAAGCTCTGACTCTGGGGGGTAAGAGGGGAAAGGCAACATATGTAACCTAAACATTTGTACCCCCATAATATGCTGAAATAAAAAAAAAGGGGGGGGAAAGTAGAGGAAATAATAAAATGAATCCAAATACCTTTACTGCATTTGTTTCATCTGTCACATTTGCCTGTGCTGAAGAATTTTAAAGAGACATTCTTAACGACGTGAAATTTCACACCTAAATATACATATCTACAAATATAAGCACATTTCCTTTCATCACTACAACCTGATTATTATTCATAACATCAATAGTAATTCCTTATATCAATTGATACCTAATCATCCTCAAATTCCCTCAATTTTCACAGAAAAATGTCTTCTTACTGTTTCAATCAAGATCCAATAATTCATACTTTGCATTTGGTTGTTAAGTTGCTAAAGTTTCTTTTAATCTAGAACAGATTTTTCCTCCCTTTTTCTCTCATATATGCTGGTTGAAGAAACCAAGTTGATTTTGCTGTAGAATGCCCAACATTCTGAAGACAGATGATTGCTTCCATCCTTGGAAGCAAGTTTGGTGAAGTTAAAATGACTTGTTCACTCATTTATCCATTTAATACATTTGTGTTGAAAACCTATTATGTGCCAAATATGGTAATAGATCCTGGGAATAGAGTGGTGACTCATCCATATAAGTCTCTGTGCTGTTGGAGCTTATATTCCACAGGGACAGATGGACAGTAAAAATAAATACATGAATAGGTAAAAATTAATAGAAATATTAATTAATACATAGAAATAAGATTATGTCAAATGTAATTGATTACTTTCTGTTTCCCATATTTTCTATAAATTTAAAGTTAGATCTAAGGACTTGATTAAAGTGAAGTTTGTTTTTTCTGACAAAAATCCTTCATAGGTGTTGTGCGGACTTCGAGTCGAATCGTATCACGGGGTCATCATGTCTGGTTGTCTCACTTTCGGAGATGGTGAGGTGTGCAGCCGTAAAGTTTTATTTCCTCTTTTATAACTAGCCATCAGTCCAGACAGTAATAAGTTGGCACCCTGTATATATCCAGTTCTCCATTAGCCTTTCACCAGTTTTAGAATCTATTAATAATCATTTCTTGAAGTGATTATTTTATCAGGGGTTGTAAAATTGTGATTGTATACTACTATCATCATTTATGCACTATTTATAATCTGGAATTTTTCTGTAAAGAAGATCTTTCCCTTATCAACCAGTACTACTTGTTTTTTTTTGTTTAATGAAAAACAGTTCATATTGAAATATTTAAGCATTTAATTTTTTCCCTTGTTTTCACAATAAGGAGTTGATGCCAGAGCAATCTCAAGGGTGACTAATGAATCTAATTTTGAATTTTTTGGGGGGAGTATTATAATGAGCTTCTGGATTTTTATATAATAATGTATTTCAAACTATTGCAGTCAATAGTGTTTTTGAGCCCTAGTCAGTTAACAGGATTCTGAGTGGGGTGTGTGGAAAAACTGCCTCTGGTATTATAGAAAGACCTGCAGAGGAAACAGCTGTCGGGAGGGTGTTGCGTATTTGCCAAGGTGAAACAGCTCATGCAGTGGCAGATCCACTTGATGCTAAAGCTCGTGCTTCATCCATTATTCCCAGCTCTTTTAAAAATGAAATTTAAAAGCACTTTAAAAAAGACACCTTACTTTGTATTAATATCCTACTTAGCATGTATATTAATCAGCCTTTCTGTGATAAGAAATAATACCCGAATCTCAGTGAACTGGAACAATCTTTATTGCTTACTCACAACACAGTCATTGGCTATGAGTTGGCGACGGCTGCTGGACACCTGCTGAGCTCTGCTCCATGTGTCTTCCCCTTCTGAGCCCCAGGCGACTGGGGCAGTCACTATTTGGTATAGTCTGCTGGTGGAGGGGAAAGATTAAGAGAGCTGGAGGAAAAATAATGATATCTCTTAATTCTTTCTGACATGGTTTACATCACATCTGCTCTCATTCCAAAGCATGTCATATGGTAAAGCCTGATGTCAGTGGTGTAGGGATGTATATTCCCCAGTAGGAGGCACTGCAAATCACATGGCAAGAGCAGGGAATGAAAGTTTTCTTCCAAGGAAGGGAAGAGCAAATACTAGAGAAAAATAATGCAATCTGTCACTGATTGTCATTGCCTGGTAACCTTAATGATAGAGACACAGACGTGAGTATGGCATTATTCAAACATAATTTCTAAACAGTCAAAATAGATGCAGGGGATATAAGAATCAAAAGTGATCATTAATGTGAAAGCACCTAATATACCAAAAAGGATTATGAAATGTTGATTTTATTATTATTTCATAGAGTCTATGTGACAGCTTAACTTCTTTACTCACAGAGGTATCCTTTAGTTCCTCATTCAGAATCTAATTGCTCTTAATTTACTCACAATTCTGAGCCAAATTAGAAGCAGAAAGTCGTAGGTTGTGGTGGGCATGGAGCTGTCTGGAGGCAAACAGTGACAAAAGGAAGGAGGGACAGTTGACAACAAAAGAAATCATAAAAATAACTACCTCAAGGATAAATGGATTCTCAGGAACCAGAACTATTTGGAGGGTTTAGGGACAAATGATTTTGCACAACATAATACCCTTTAGCATACAGTGAACTATCTCTTATTCTACAGTTAGTGCTTTGTCTTCTTGCCTGTCTTAAAGTACATTTCTCCCCTCACAAGACACAAGTACACAGACGTACACAGAAACATGCATGGATGGAAGTCACATGCATTTAGGTCCTGTTTTCGGAAAATCACTGTTATAATGCAGATGTGTATCTGTTTGCACAGACTAAGTTATGCTGCAGTAACGAACGACTCGCAACATTTTGGTGGACGAAAATCGCTAAGGGGTATCTCTTCTTTTCATGGTTCATTTCCAGTGCGGTTAGGTGGAGTGGGGGGCTCTGCTCGTTTCAGTTACCCGGGGCCTCTGGCTGATGAGGCCTCCACGTGAACACATGCTTTGCTATAAATGAGGCAGCAAAGGGAAGATGGTGAATCAGGCTCAGGTTCTTAAAGCTCTTGCCTGGAAGTGCTACATGTCACGTCTCACATTTCATGGCCAAAATAAATCGCAAGGCCACTTCAAGGGGCAGGGAAAAACATAGGACCCTTTAAGAAATGCAATTCCCCATATGCCCAAGGGGAAACATCAGAGATATTTAGCAAATGGCATTAATGACCAACACTGTAGTCCTGTATATCCGGGCCTCCTGGAGTATACAACGTAGCTGGACAGCCTGCCTGGCTCTGGGCTCCCACCTTGGTGAGGTTTGGTGGGGCATGGCAGAGAAAAGGAGTAGCATGGGGTATGCAGGGGGAGAGGCTGGAGGACATCCCAGCTTTGGGGAGGAAGCAAGTCCCCAAAGTGCTGAAGATTTTTAGTATGTTCTGATGTTTTCTGAATCTCTTCCTGTTATTCCTGCTTTACTTAGAGATCTGGGTACTCTGCAGGCTTCTCGTATTTTCCTCTGTCCTCCATTTCTATTCTCCTCGTTCAATATTACCTGCATCAGCTTGTTCTTCACCCTCTGCTCCACACTGCTGACACCACTAACGGT
Organism: Lepilemur ruficaudatus; assembly: GCA_963574885.1. Lineage (NCBI taxonomy): Eukaryota > Metazoa > Chordata > Mammalia > Primates > Lepilemuridae > Lepilemur > Lepilemur ruficaudatus. Next base: position 20,723 of record CAUYRT010033871.1, read on the forward strand.
GAATACTGCTACTCTTTGTAAAATAATGGACAAATCACGGGGAAATAGTGCTTCAAATGAGGGTTATTTCAGTGCATCTAGCAACAACTCCTTGGAAATATCCAGGATATTTTTCCACAAACAAAAACCCTGAGAAAGGCTCTGCTTGCATTTTCTGCTTTTCTTTATGTTGAACCCTGTGATGTGAGAATTTGGGCTTCTGTTAGATGAAGATGAATTTATATGGCATTGACTCCTAAAGGAATCTCCTTTATGCAATCTACCTGACCTGATTTCACTATAACTTTGTGAAGGGTGGCTTTGAAATCAGAACTGGGTGCAGGGGGTGTCCCAGAGGTCAGCACAGTGAATGCAGGAGGGGAAGGAACAGTTCTGCAAGCACAGATGAGAGTTTAAGAAGCCGAGCTGCTGGTCATAAGCCCGTGGCTCCCTAGAAACACAGGGCATAGTGAGTAGACTAGAAATATACTGTGTCTCTTGAGAGCAAAACCTCACAATCAGCTCTAGTCCCTCCACAAAGGATGTTTCTGGGTCATTGTTCTTTCCAGCTACAATTAGTCACACTTGTTTTTTTCCTTGGTGGCCTGACGGAAGTTTTGGCCACACACTACTGAGGCATGTGAACTCACCGAGCTGGAAGGCACTGCTGCTCATAGACACAGCTCACTCCACTCTGGAGGATCTACACTTTCTGTTTAGTGAAGCTGTGTGACTCTCAGGCATAAAACATTTTAGGGATAATGGGCTGAGATTTGATAAGTCTCATAAATAACAGAAATCAGGACTGCAGACCTTGTGACCTCTGATTTTCCATAGAGACCTGGAAGGAGCTGAGTATTGTTTGCAAGGCATTGGACACTGTAAGTATCTTTCCAGATGGGTCCTCAAGAGATGAAGGCCCAGAAGACCCTTGGAGTATGCGTATGGGTTTGTCTGCAAGACCACACAGAATCAGCAGCCCCTCCCTGCACTGTAAGGCCAGGTCCTCCCAAGTTGACTCAGATGATTCCATGCTTTTCAGAGTCATTTGCAGTGTATTCTACACTCTAGCCCTGGCTTGTCCTTCCTCATTTATGCCCAACTCGTCCTGCTTAATGACCTTCCCTTGTGGTTTCAGCTTTCCTACCTTGCTCACATATTAGCCTGTCAATTTCAACAAACCATTTTAATTCCAATTATTTTTTAGGGTTGAGCTCAGCCCTCACTTTGCCCATGAATCCTGTCTAATTGTTCCTGCTGGAGGGGATCTTGCCTCATATTTCCTATATTGCACATACATCCTTCCTGCCTCCCTCCCATTCATTTCGTGTGCAGAGAATGATCTTGCACTTAACACTGTGAATGTATCTCATGCTCCGATGAGTAATATCCTTAAAGACCAGGGTTGTGTGTGGGGGAGGTGGGATGGGCAGTGTGGAGATGTAAAGACATTTTACATTCTTTTTATGTATTTCAGTTGTCAGCTGATGTTACCTCACCCATTTCACTATAAATAAAATTATCTCACATCCTCTGGGAAGTTCAGGGCCTCCCCCAATATCTCTACAAATTCTGAGAGGTTTACAGCCTCCTTTTCATAATTAGTCACCCTCATTACCATTTCCTATTTGTCTGAATCTCACACATGTCTCATCTCCTAAAGACTTTACCTTATCTCAGCTCTGCACCAACTTGACTTGGAAAATCCTCCTTTTCTTTCATTTTCCTCATAATATTGCTCATGCAATTTGTAGTGTTTGTAGTGGCAGACTACATTGAAGTCTTGGTAGCGATTAGACTCCTTTTGCACATGTGAAAACAGGAATATTAGATATTGCTTTTCTTCAGTGCCATTTCAGCACACTTCAACTGAGAAATTTCTCACTAGCTAACATTTCTCCACAAGACCTGCACCCATGCAATGCGACGTTGTGTCCTATGGGACTAGATGCCTTCCCTCTTGGCAAGTCTCCAATTACACATAAATCTCCAGCCCCTAAATTCTCCTTAATTTTTAAACAAACATTTAGCTATCTCTTTTTCTTATTATCACATTTTCAATCCCATGCTAGGAACCTCATCTTTCACACCTAAAACAAAGTAGCAGGTCAAGGTGGCAAGCTAAAGAGAAGACCATCTCCACTGGAGAGCAAGTATGCTATTGGCTTCCGCAGGGACAAGTGCAGCTTGTTAGTTGTTTTTTTAAATAGCAAATTTTCTTGTCATTCTGATGTATTTGTATCCAGCTTATAAATTTTGGTATTTTTTTTTTTTGAGAACTAAGCATAGTGCTTTTCACAAAGTAGATATTTGACATCTATGAAATGAAGGAACACCTGCAACAATAACAAAATCCAAGGCTCTTCCCTGCTCAGGTAACAGGCCGTGGCTCTGACAGAGCGTTAGGTCTCTCTCACTTGCCCCACCGTCTCCACTTCCTTTCCTAGCCTCCAGATTCCTGTCTGCAGTCTGTTCTTTTTAACGGTTTGTCATTTAATCTCCAGTAAAAGTCTACCTTATCATGGGGTAAACTGTGTTTAGCACTGCTTTGCACTTCTTTGTCACCTACCAGAAGACAAAAAAGCCTTCAAGATCCAAAGTAAAGCAGCTAATTGCTTAAGTGTGAAGATATAATATTTGGGCAGATGGTCCTGCCAATTGCTTCTTAAATGCCACTTCTTAAGTAGCATCATATACTGCAAGACATCATCACTTTGGGTACTTGTTAAAAATGCAGAATCTCATTGAATCACAATATATGCGGATTCTTATTTCATTCCTAATAAGTTCCCTGGGCTATTCTTATGCTTTAAGATATAAAAGCTATAGTGTAAATGCATTCTTTCATCTGCATGTTGGAAAGCAAAGGATTCTTCCCTTCTTAGGACTAGTACATCTTCTATCATGACCCACCTGCCTTCTCAAGGGGAAAAAGATAGGTTCATTATGCTGTATTGACAGTCATATACCTTTCTGTTTTGTTTTCATGATGGCTACAACAAACTTTTATTTTTCCTTGAGAATAATTCAATTATATTTATTCATCATAAATAGATTACTGAACACAACCACTTGTAAATTTATCTGACATACTTCTCTTTCAAATAATTATCCAGAGAGTAAACATGAATCATATAGATGATTTTGTAAACCACAGGAGGGAATGGGCCAGAAAGAAGTAACCTCAGCTGGAATGTGGTTTGCAACCAGAGGTATTGAACACGGCACACCTGGTGTGAGCTTGGGGCATGTTAGTGGGACCTTCAATGATCACCCACTTCTGCTGAACTTCAGCCTTATACCTTCTTTGGAGGCAAGGCCCTGTACCCTCGGAACCATGAGAACTTTGTTGCTGACACCAGTGGGAAAAATCCCACCATCCAGTCACCTATGGCTACTGCCTGACTCTCTCAAACTACAGCAGAACTCACCTCCTATGCAAATCCTGACCCTGCTGAGTGTGTGAGCTTTGGCACGGCATTCAGGCTGAATTGGCACACACTGCCTCCTGTCTGTTTGGGTGAGTCACTGAGCATTCAGAGCACATTTTCCCTTCATTGGCTGCCAGCTGTAGCTATTGGCTCACTCATTTTCTGTTTGGAACGACTCTGCAGTCCTGTGCTAATTCAGTTCTTGAACTGATGTGCAATTGTGTAGAGCCCAACAGAAGAGCACAAAACTCTAGTTAGCACGAGGCTGAAGAATGAGACCCATTGCATCTACCAGGACATCAGACAAAGATCCTTGATTTTTTGGACTGTTGCTAACCTACTCATCCTGTCTGTGGCTCTCTTATCACTTCCTATTGTACAGAAACCTCATAAACTGCAAAGACAGAGAGTGCCAGTGGTCAGGAAATCAAAAGCAAATGTTTCCCCTTTCATCTGTGTCTTAAGATAAGAAACAAAGGGCTTGTATATCTGGAAACATGGGCAATTTCCTCCCTTCTCTGCTATCCTCAGTACTTATGTGTAGTTTGGAGTGCATTATCTGGAGATTGTATATGAACATAGATTTCATGTAAGCTAATTATCTTCCCAAAGAAACCACTATCTTCATTAAGAGCAGGGATCCAGTCTCCAACTTCTTTTGTGTCTGCTCCATAGCCTAGTATAGGTTGAGTTCAATGCAGCCTTAGAAAGGCTTTTTGAAAGAATGAATGGGGCAAATTCCCATGGAAAAGTCAAGTGTGTTGAAGGAGGGGCCGTTTTGCCAGTCATGTTAACTTTTTCCACACATTTTCTACACATCAAAGGAAGGCTTCAACTTATTCTTGGATAGGAAAAAATGCACAATAAATCAGTCTGCAGTAGCCTAATTTCACCTCATGGGTCAAGCAAATAGCCAGAATAAAGTTTTAAAGAAAAAGTGTTTGTGGGCACCTGGGGACACAACAGAGGCTGGGTATTTTATGTGAATTTGTACGTGCATATGAATGCCTAAAGTTTTCCAGTTCTTGTTGAGTGGATGGAAAAGGCAGCAGGAAGACAGGCAGTGTGTATGGTGGTTAAGATCTTGAGTTCTGGAGTCAGAGGTGGAATCCTGTCTAGGCCATATACTAGCTGAGTGAATATACATGACACCACCTACTTTTTTAAATCTCAGGTGCCTCATATATCAAGTGTGTGTATTAGAAAACTCTAATAAAGTTGTAATTGTGCTTAGCCAGGTAACATATGTAGTAATCAATAAATGATAGTTATTATTATTAATGGCATTTGATGAAATGTATGCTTTGAGGGATGGGACAATTAAGGCTTATATTCGTGTATTAATTTGTTCCTAGTGTTGATATGAATTCCTGAGTAGTTCACTGTGAGATAAAAGGAAAAAATCACCAAACTGTCATAAAAAAATTAAGGTAAATATCAAAGTCATTAATCACCAGGAAAATGTAAATCAAACTTATGAGATAGCACCTCATACCTGTCAGGATGGCCATTATCACCAAAAAAAAAAAAAAAAAAAAAAAGATAACAAGTGTTGAGAGTGTAGAGAAATTAGAACACTTGCGTAATGTCAGTGGAAATGTAAAATGATGCAGCCACTATAGAAAACACCATGGAGGGGCCTCAAAATATTAAAAATAGAATTACCATATGATCCAGGAATCTCATATCTGGGTATTTGCCAAAAGAGTTGAAATCAGGATCTTGAAGAGATATTAGCATTCCTGTGTTTATTGCAGCATTATTCACAGTAGCCAAGATGTGGAAACAATCCAAAAGTCTGTTGACAGATGAATGAGTAAAGAAAATGTGGCATACACATACAATAGAACACTATTCAGCCTTAAAAAAGAAGGAAAGTCTTTAATATGCACCAACATGGATGACCCTTGAGAACATTATGCAAAATGAAATAAGCCAGCCACTGAAAGATGAATACTGCATGATTCCACTCATGGTTTATCCAAAATAGTCAAATTCATAGAATCAGAGTGGAATGGTGGTTACTAGTGACTGGGGAATGGAGAGTTACTAATCAATGGGCATAAAATTTCAGGGAAGCAAGGTGAATCTAGAGATCTGCCGTACGACATTGTACCTATCATTAATAATAATGTACTATCCACCTAAAAATTTGTTGGGAGGGTAGATTTCATATTGTGTTCTTACCTCAATAATAATTTTAAAAACCCCTTAAACTAAAATTAAATAGAAGTATCTGGTACACTTTTGTTGGTCTATTGTTAATGCTTTACCTTGTGGAAATTCGGCAACATGAGGGTTTTGTGGAGATAAAATTGTTCCATCACTTTTATTTCCAAATATGTAGCTTGTGTTCTTACTCTTTCAAAGGTTGAATTTCAAGCTTATGTAACTGCATGGAATTACTCGATGATTTGAGTGATTCCAATTCATTGTGACAACTTGGACCCATAAGCCATTTCCCAAGCCATCCCAAATAGATAAAGATCATCTACTGTCAGTAGATCTGAGATTTAAATAAAAAAGCTGGCAGAAGATACATTTTTCATGTGCTCCCAGTTTTTGAGAGCTGTTCCATATGGAGAACTATGAGAGAGTATTGATTTTACCCTGATGGCTCCCGTATTACAAAAGGTGTAAAAACTACACTTACAACTTATACATTTTAAGTCTTAAAAATGTAGCTAAGTGATGAGGAAATATTTACAGCAAGAAGCATTGAACTTTCTGGGAAAATCACATTTTATTTTTCTGATTGAAATCTCACAAATAATACTGAGCATGTCTTATACAACTCTAAATCAAAGATCACTTATTTTAACTTTTAATAATAATAATATTGCTCATGATATTCTTTAAAAGTAAACTGGGAGAAAAGTTTTCTTCATTAAAAATGAATATTGCTAAACAAAACAAATACTAATGCAGAAACACTTGCTTAATTTATATTTCCCAGTGAACTCTACTTGACCTTCACTTTAGGGACACACAGCAGGAAAGCTGGCTGGATACCCCACCCTAAATAGTGGATGAATTTATTACGTCCCCGAGTAAAGAATGCCCAAGCATTGGCTCACTACTTAATAGGAGAAGAAAAACAAAAATAGCCCAAGCCCTTTTTGTTTAGGAAAAGTTCAATTTTTAAGTTTATCCTTAAAACATCGAAGTTGAAGAGACTTGGAACTCTGTGACTTAACAATATATTTCAGTTGTGAATAATACATGATACAAAGCATTGGTTGCTATTATAAAAAGCTTGTGAGTTCCATTCCGCAGTGAATCAAAACTCCGCTGAGATAATACTTTTGGAATAAGACTCATCTTCTTGGCTTGAATACTGTGTCAAATGGACACTTTTGAGACCTTATCTTATTTGACCACTCTGCAACATCTGACATTGTTGACTGAACTCTCTTCAGTAAAATACTCTTCCTTGGCTTCTGCAATCTTCAACTCTCAGGGAAAGTCTCTACTCTGCATTGTGATGGCTCTTCTTTCTTGACCGATCCCTTACTAGTTGGTCTTCCTGCAATTTTGTCATGATCTTGTTACATCGAATACCACACACAGTCCCTTGGTGATGTCATCCATTTATGACATTACTGGTACACACAGGGTAAAGAATCAAAAAATATATTATTTCCTGAGGTCAAAATCTGTATTTTCAACTCCTTACTAGATTTATTTTTTAGTTGGATGTTCTTCTGCTACCCCATATTTAGCATGTCCAAGCTAAATACATTATTTTCTGCCCTGCTTCTCCTAGTTATCCTGTTTCAATGAATGCCACCACCTGGTTGTCTAATTAAAAACCTAAGTGTCACCCTTGATTCCTCCACTTTCATTATTCCTCGCAAATAATCAGTCCCCAAGACCTGCTGTATCTATGTTCTAATCATCTCATACTAATCCATTTCGGTCCACATTCATTGTTCAGGCTCCCATCATCTATCCTTGATCACTGTCTCAGATTCATAACTGGTTTTCCCTGACACCTTCCTCCATGCCTCGGAGTTTTACAAAGTGTTACAAAGCAGACACTTGATCATTTCTCTCACCCGATTAAAACTTCAACAATTTGCCATCATCCTTATGATAAAGTTCAAACTTATAAGCATTAGCATAAATTGTCCTGGATGCCTCTGATTCTATTTCATTTTTTTTAGCCTCTATAGCTTCAGCTCTTGCCACTTTTCCTCTTGTACTCTACCTTATAGCCATATTGAAACACTTGAAGCTACTCAAAGAGCTATTTTCTATCTTTCTTCTGGATCTTTGCATATGTTCTTCCCTCTACCTAGAACAATCTCTCTTATCTCTCTTTGTTCGGCTTACCCCACCCATCCTTTCAGCGAAGAGAGCATTTAATTTGGAAACCCTTCTCTGATTCTTTTTCCAATTCCAGGTCTGAGTTAGATGTTTCTCCTTGTTACCACTATAAGACCTGATGTATTTATGTTTTATGACACTTATAAAAAACATATTTTCAATGCCAATTTATTTATCTATCTCCTCCAAAAGCTATTTCAGGGCAGGAGCTATATCTTTTTAACATCATATCCCTAATGTCTCCCTCAGTACTTGGTGGTACATGGCAGGCACCCAATGGATATGTTTTAGAAGTAACTACTTAATTGTTGCATTAAAACTCAAGAAGAAGCAGGCAGTTCAAAGATTTTGCCTTATTTCAGAGTCATTAAACATCAGTGCAACTTTCCGTAGCTGGTTTACCCTTGGTTCATTTCTAAGACATGAGAGTGATAGAGGGATAGTAGATAATTGATCTGAGACTACAGTGACCACAAATTTGACTCTGAAAGTCTTCAACCAGTGTTTCAGGGGTCTTCTCTATGTCCTAAGGAAGCATAAGAGAAATCTTTGTTTTTGAAGGCATTATGTGCCCTATGGTCTCTGAAGGTAGGGAAATACTTAATTCCATATTCATGGCTTTTGGGAACTCATGTGGAATGCAGAATGTTGGACCTGATGCTCAATGAATTTGTGGAAATCAAATCAAGGTTGTCAGTGGCTAGAGACTGCCAAGAATTTCCATAAATTTTCTTCTTCCAAATGAACCTTGGGATTTTTTGTCTATAGTTCTGCCAGGGGCCTCTCCAGATTGTGATGCAGTGGGAGCAAGCCACCACGAACATGTTCTCAGGTCTCATCCTGCTGCCATTCAATGAGAAATGGAGCTTGTCAAACATGCAGCAGAGCTGAACTTTCTGAATTCCTCAGGACTGTTTGCAACACTTGGAATGACACCCATCTACAATTAAAACAAACAA
>CAUYRT010033872.1:0-10904 GCA_963574885.1 Lepilemur ruficaudatus
TTTGGTGTTATCAGTTGTCAGTGTGCCAATAGCTTCTTGCATATCTCCATACTAGATGAGCATTTTCAATGATGTCCACCGTGAAGTCCACAGAAATCTCCCATCATGTCAAAGAAGACCAAGAGAACACTGAAGGAAGAAAACAGATTTTTAAATGAGGATTGGGAATTGCAATATTATCTTTTTTCTGCTAAAGATAAGATGATTTTCTTGCTTCATGATACTGCAGTATCAACATTAAAGAAATTCAATGCTCACCAGAATTGTAACACTCATAAGGACCACAGATATTTTGAATTAGAGGGAAAGGCACGAAAGGTTGTATTGTAGAAATGAAAAGATGAAAAACAAAAGCAAAGACAACTCCTTCAAGCAGCAATAAGACCAGCAATTAATGCCACTGAAGCCACTTCTCAAGTTGCTTATATACTTGGGGCGGGGGAAGAGAAGCCATTCAGTGATGTAGAAACTATGAAAGAATGCATTGTTAAAGTTGTAGGATGCTTAGACCCCAATAACATTTCAAAGCACAAACAACTGCCTCTTTCAAGGAGAAAAATAGCTTATTGGCAGCATGAATTATTAGGTTTGGTGCAAAAGTAATTGCGGTTTTAGCATTGTTGAAATTTGCCGTTTGATATTGGAATACATTCTTAAACAAATGTGGTTATGTTATACATAAAAAAAAAAAAAAAAGCCCACGATGTCTCTTAGTTGTAAAGAGCGGAACGTCTGCCCTGCTAAACATCCCTTCCTCCCGGCATCCTGGCTGTCTCAGTAGTTGCGTCCCGCAGGCCATCCCGACCCTGAGGAGCCCGGCAGTCCCGCGGGAGGGAGCTGCCCCTAGGCGGGCGGCCGAACCCGCCGGGCACTCCCTCGGCTTTTCTTCCCCTTTCCTGCAGGAAAAGAGATGGAGGCCGACTCAGATCAGACCCTTTCATTCCTTTCACTGGCTCTTCATGCCTGCCTCGGTCCACTCACGGGAACATCCGGGCTAGTCCCGTGACTGTGGGCTGTCTCGCAGACGCACGTGGGTGCGGCGGTGACCGGCGGGGCGGCGCGTGTCCCGCCGCCCTGCCCGCGGGAGCCGGGAGCACAGGGGTCTCAGCCATGCTGCCCAGCAAGGCTTTGTGCCTCTGCTTCTGGGTGTCGGCGCCGTTCTTTAAAGGTAGGCTTTATCTCCGCTTCGTCTTCGGCTCCCTCCTCCGCTCCGTGCGTTTGCTCTGTTCCAGTCGCGCCTGCGCACACGCGACGGGAGCTGTGTGAAGAGACGCAGAGCGTCCGCACAGGAACCGCCGCTGCTACAGCTGCTCACCGATCTCTTCGGTTTTTATTAGTTACGTTTGACACAGAAGATGAGATTTGGGGGTAGGGTGGGGTGAGGAGGACAAGGAAACATATGTGAACTGTATTTATTTTATTTTCCCAATGGAAATACAAAATAAGAATGATGCACTTTTCTATTCGTCTCTGCTATGGATGTATTCAACTTATTTATTTTTAGTTGCGTTTCATATTTTTTCAAGATGGTGATTTATTTGTTAGCTGATACCATTGCACAGTCCACGAACGCTTCCATTTTGCAGGCGATCATCTCTGTTTCCTGGAAACATGCCATTTTACTATGCAGAAATGTTTCCGTAGAGTAACATCGTTCATTTTAAAGGCTGAGACTGAGAAACGGACAGCGGCTGCTCTGCTGAACACACCCATCCCCACGTGCTGGTCCGCTCGCAGGGACGGCTTGTCGAGACCAGGGAAGGGCTTATCTAAAGTGTCTCAAGGGAAAATATGAATAATCAGGAGGATTTTTTGGTCTGTTTTATGAAGAAATATTATCATTATGGCAAGAATAGTATTTTACATTTACAATTTTTCATTCTTGTTAAAATCCCACAGTTTCAGGGCTCCAGAGGCGTTTGTGGAAACTCTTTTCCGTTAGTGACAGCGGCAGTTTGTTCACTCATTTCACCTGATAAGCTTCTCACTGACTTAGTTGTTTTCTTTCAAGGTATAAATCCCTTTGGGACATTTGCAGAATAACCTTTCAGGTGTAAAATTTGAATTTCTATAAAGGAAAATGTAGAGGGAGTGTTAAAGAAATGAATTCTGACAAATGAAGACCAGTAACTTACCTCTAATGTGTTCTTGGAAAAATACAAAGAGATATGCACGAAATGTTAATAATTGTCTAGACTTTAATGACTGAAAATGCTATTATTTAAGAACCTATTTTTAATTCTTTTCAAAACACTTTAAGTAAATTTGTCTTAAAAACCTTGCATTCTCACACATCTCCAAAATAATTGAATTTCAAAGTTGATTTTAAAAGAGAATGGCTTGTGAAGACCTTAACGAAATTACTAGTTATTTCAGTTTTTGCTTGGCGAAGGTTCGCCAGCGAAAAACCTTACAGGTGTAGACACAGGCGTCCGTTGGAGCAGCACTGTGACAAGAAAAGGCAGGACTTTCCCAAAACACTGGTGAGCTTCCAGTTCCATCAGGGAGTGTTACATGAGCAAAGATTCCAAGCCTCGAGTCTACTCCTTTACATCTGTGGGGCCTTAGACTTCAGAAACACTACTGTCCTTGCTATGGCTCTAGTCCTGAGATGCAGCACAGGTGGACACAGTGCAGGACGTGATGCTCCTGCGGCCACCCCCGGCCGACACTAACTCTCCTCTGCTTGGCCACGCAGGCTGCGCGGGCTGCGCCGCTGAGGAGAGGCTCTTTCGCAGACTCTTCTCACACTACAACCGGTTCATCAGGCCCGTGGAGAACGTCTCCAACCCCATCACGGTGCACTTTGAAGTGGCCATCACGCAGCTAGCTGACGTGGTGAGTGCCTGGCTCCCCGGAGAGCCCTTCCCCAGCGTGGCCACGCTTCCTACATGTGGTAGACAAGGGAATGTTAAAAACACAGACACACACATCTACATGAGGGCTGGCTGGTGGGTGGGCGGGAGACCCTTTCCCGATGGGCTGTCAGTGCTCCTGTTGAGGCAGGTGTTTCTGGAAGTGCAAGAAGAGTGAGAAGGAAAGTAGCCGGGGCTAACCCTGCGGTGCACCCGGCCTGCACCAGACGCCAGGCTCACACTTGGCGGCCGTCATCTTCGTCTCACTGCTGAGGACATGCAAGCTCAGCTGAGACTGTCCCAAGGTCATGCGATCACAAAAGGGTGAAACTCAGATTTAGCTCCCAGGCTTGTGCCCTTTTTTGCTCCACAATTGAAGAATTGCTTTAAGTCTGCTATGTTATGTAAGAAAGGAAAAATTTAGTTCCTTTCATAAGAGATTCCATCCCACCCTGAAAAAAAAAAAAGATAGGAATTTGGAGATCTTGGAGAGATATAGAACTAGAGTTCTTTGTTTGGATGCCCTTTGCTCCTCCTTGCTGAGAGAGGAGGTGGGGAGCCTGTTTGTTCAGGTGGACCAGGGTCTGGGCTCCAGGGCCTAGCTGGGACGGGGCAGGGCTCAGATCACATTCCAGCTGGGGAAGCAAGGACCCTTGAGGCAGCTCCAGAGAGGGGTGCTGGACGGCGTCCCTGAGACCACAGTGCACACGAGGAGGGAGCCCTTCTGTCATGTTAGCCCAGTCCATGTGTGGGAAGGAGCCCTCCTCCTGCCAGGCTGCCCTGTGGATGAGGCAGCGGTGGCTCCTCTAGGTGTGCCTGGAGAAAGACCTGAATTACAGGTGTGAGTCAGGGACCCCCATATTGTTCAGTTCGTGCTTCCCAGTGGACGAGGCTGACCCTGGCTGGGTCCTCTGGCTTCTGCCCCAGGCTAGAAGTGGAAGGGTGCATATACTGATATATATTGATTTAAAAAAGAAAAGCCAGGTGTTTCTTCTCACTTAGAGGGGCCCACTCATTCTTTTAATAAATATTTATTATCTATTCTGATCCCCTCCCCATCCCCCGTAGCTTGGTGCTGGTTGCTGGTCTCGTCCTGGGCTGGAAGCCATCCTTGTTACCGTTTGGGTTGTCGCGAATGGAGCACCGACCTGAGTTTCCTCTAGGGTCTGTGACGATCACTTCCTCACATAGCATTACTTCAAATCCCTGCTTGATCCACCTTTTCAGGATATTGTCCTAAAGCTGGTGGGTAGGGGATTGCTAAATACAGATTTTGACATTTACATTTGGTTACTAGTATCAGAAATTTTTTAAAAACAGCTTTAATAAAGCAAGTTTATCCTTCTCCACTCCCACTTCTTCACTTGACCAGAAAAAAAAAAAAAAAAAAGAAAACAAGTTTATTCCTTTCTTATATAGTGGAAATCTAAAACCTCCATCCAGGATGTTAATACCAGGTGGCTTCATGGTGTCAGTGGTTGCATACTAGGTTCAGTTGCCCACCTTGTGTACTGCACAACTCCAGGGGCTGTCACTACCATGGGCTGATTTTAAAAGCATAAAGCAGACATGGCAACAGTGGCCAAGGTTCCTTCTGCCTTTCTATTTCACCATCCTCTGCATGTGGTCTCTGCCCTCAGTGTGGCCTCATGTTCAACTTGCATTTCCACTTACCATGTTCACATTCTTGGCAAGAAGCAGGAGAAAGTGGGGAAAGGGCAGAAGTGGGACGTGCGGGACACCTGCGACTTTCTCAAGGAGCTGTCTTGGAAGTCCTGCTGGCAACTTCTGCTCTCCTTCTCACCGACTCCCTCTAGTTGCAGGGGAGACTTGGGAAATGTTTAAGTTGAGGTCATCGTGGATTCTATGCAGTTGTAAAAGATAATGGTGAGGTCCCTGTATGCTTTGCCTGGTTTCTCCCGTCAACCTATCCTCCATTTCTAAAATGTTCTCATGTCAACAATGTCATATAAAAATGGAATCAGTGTGTAAACCGGTGGGGTTGGGTTTTCCACTCAGTGTAAAGCCTCAGCCATCCACACTGCCGAGTGCGTCCTTGCTGCTGAGTAGCATTCCCTGGTATGTGACCACAGTTCGTTCAACTGTTTACTTGTTGAAGAACATCTGGGTTGATTCTAGTTTTTGGGCTATTACAAATAAAGCTGCCATGCACATCTTTCTACAGGATTTTGTGTAAACATAAGTCTTCACAACTCTGGGATAAATGCCCCGGAGTGCAATTGCTTGGTGTCCTCAGGTAAGCTTAGGTGGCTCTGTGGTCAGCACCGCCAGGATGCTTGGTCAAGACTCCCTTCTAGAAGGTCCCTGGGCCCTCTGCTGCTGTCTGAGCCCTGGCGTGGCCTTGAAGCTCCCAAGGGCTCTATGTGGACCTGTGTTTGCTGCCATTAGAAGAATCCAGGCCTCAGAGTTTTCTGGTTTCTTTCAGTGGAGGAGCATGTCCACCGCCCCTCATAGGGATCCAGGACAAAGTCCTGCCAGGGGTTTTTGCAGGCTTGGCAGAACTGAAATGTCAAACTTAGAGCCCTTGTAAAATGTAGTTCCTGTGGCCTTTCTGGTCTGAGTCTCTGAGTCTATTGCTCCAGAAATGAGTCCACTTGAAATTAGAAATCAAAGCCTTTGTTTTTTTTTTTTTTTTTTTTTTTGAGACAAATTCTTACTCTGTTGCCCAGGCTAGAGTGCCGTGGTGTCAGCCTAGCTCACAGCAACCTCAAACTCTTGGGCTCAAGCAATCCTTCTGCCTCAGCCTCCCGAGTAGCTGGGACTACAGGCATGCGCCACCATGCTCGGCTAATTTTTTTTATATATTTTTAGTTGGCCAATTAATTTGTTTTTTATTTTTGGTAGAGACAGGGTCTCACTCTTGCTCAGGCTGGTTTTGAACTCCTGACCTTGAGCCATCCACCCGCGTTGGCCTCCCAAAGTGCTAGGATTACAGGCTTGAGCCACCACGCCCGGCCTCAAAGCCTTTAATGTAACTGGCATGTCAATGAATTGATTTTCCCTAGAAAGAGGTAGACTGACAGTCCCGGGAGTGTGGGGCGGTACTGTGGGTCTCTGGTGTCCTCCCCTGGGCTGTCTGATAGCTGTGCTCATGTCTGTCAGTGTGGTCTGGAATTGGGTGGAGAGCATGGCTTGCCAGACTAGGCCCCGGTCCATAAAGCCGCTGTACCTTCCAGGTGTCCCCACCTCCACGGACTAGGTCCTACCACAGGGAGCTTCCCCAGCCTGTGCAAGTGTGGCTGAGGAGACAGGCCTGTCATGGAATGCTATTGCTGATTTCAGCTCTCTGGGCTCAGCCTCCTAGTTCAGAGAGGAAGCAGGCTTTGGAAGGTGGTTGGGCTTATGCCAGTCACCTCTGAGACCTTCCCGGAACCAAAACTGCAGAGCTTGTCATTCCTGACCCACAGAGAGTTGATTTGTTGCCGTGGCCCCTCGGGACTCTGCACATTGCAACGTGACTCTCCCGTGAGCACAAGGCCCTGCCCTCTGGTAATTGTAAAGCCAGGAATTGCTTGGCCAGTGGACACGTGTAGCCCATTTCTTTGCTTCATGGGACGCATAGGAAACCAGGAATGCAACTCCTTGTGCTGACCTTTGTAAGCCCCGGGGCTCACCCTGGCTTGACACAGACCCGTGTGGAGGAGGAAGCGTGGCAGGCCTTTGCGTAGCGGGGCAGCAGTTGGGGGTAGATGGCACGTAGACAGTTGCAGAGCGGCCCAGCGGCCCGGCCATGGGGTGTCTGACCGCCAGGCTCCCTCCGCCCGCCGCTGAGCTTGTGTGCTCTGCAGGGTGCTCAGGTGTCTTGGGAGGCAAGGCTGGCAAGTTTTGGGAATCCACTCCTGGCCACTGGGGACCTGCCTAAAGCTTCAAGCTGTGTGCTGTGAGTCTGCTGAAGGTCCACGCCGTATCTGTGGTCGCCTTCTCGCCGGCTGGCGGATTAGGAACTGCTTATGTTTGGGATGTCGCCTAGAGTGCTCTTCCTCCACATTGCCCCGACTCCTCTGGTGATTTTAGCGTCTGCTTAAACATGACCTCCTTGGAGAAGCTGTCTTTGACCCTTCTGTCTAAAATACGCGTGTGAGTGCGTGCACACAAGGGCCACACCATCTCTCTTTGTTTTTCTTCATAGGACTTACTACTATCTCATATTATATATCTATTATTAATTCTATGTCTCCTTAACTAACAGCTAAGACACACGGAGGCAGGACCTTTTTCCACCTGTTACTGCTGTCCTCCCAGTGACCACAGAGCACACAGTGATCACTCCATAAGTATCTGTGTAGTGAGTGACCGAAGCAGTGACGTGGCTGGGGCGTGGGGCATGCGGCAGTGAGGAGCAGATTCCAGCCGGAGTCTCCAGGGTGAACTGAGGCTGACGTTCCGAGGCAGGGCCCGGGGTGGGTGGGCTTGGCACTCCAGCTGGAGAGTGCTGAGTTGCTGCAGCGGAAGGGAGGTTACAGGGCCTGGGTGAAAACAATGAGCCAGTTCAGAAACCTGTCACCATCTGCAGTGATTCCCTCTCTCCTTTCCATTCTCTCTCTTCTTTTCCTTCTTTCCTTTCATGGAATGAGAAATCTATTTGGACTTTAGCCTCAGAAGCCTTCAGAGGAGAGGTGGGGCTTAGCTCAGCTTTGAAAGACACTTTAAGCCACCTTTCCCTTGCACGTCAACAGGGCTGGGACCAGACGTGGAGATGTTGTGTTTCTGGTTGCATTCTGAACGCACTTTCTATGTTGCCTTCTCAGCCCTATTGCTTTCCTCCATGAGCACGAAAAATTCAGACTTGGCTCTTTTTAGTTAAAATTCTTGCTGTAAGACTCATCTCTATAGCAAGTACAATGAAAGCTAAAAATATTGTTTCTTCCTCCCAGGATGAAGTTAACCAGATCATGGAAACCAACTTGTGGCTGCGTCACGTATGTGTCTGTATCTTCACAATGTGGAATGGATAAAATCCACTACCTCCTTCCATCTCCAACTTGTGATAGAACACAAAATATTAGTATTACCTGCCCTGCCACTTCAAAGCCTAAAGTTGGGTTCTGATAATAGCTGACTCGAGGCAAGCTTTACGGGTACACAAACTTAGTGACACAGGTCTCTTGACGTAGAGACTTCTGCTTTACCTGGTTGCTTCACTCAAATGTCCCACTGTTACCTGCAGCATGAGCTCCAGAGCCTGGTACTTGCTGGGCTTGGGTCCCTGCTGGACCAGGATTGGAGACATCAGTAGCTGAGTTCAAGAGCATGGAGGTGAAATTCACACCAGCTGGTTTTTTCAGTTATACCATCTCTGTCTTCCTTAAGAAAGTCTTAATCTTTTACACAGATTTTGTATCAAACTCACCATCACACACTTGAACTATTTCGTTAATGTTAGAAGTGGGGTGCTGCTCCAGTTTGAGCATAGTCCCTGGAACATGGAAGTCCTATAACCTTGGCCAGCTAATAATCAATAGGTAATTACCTAATTAAGTATTTGCCAAAGTCAGCTCAGCTATTTAGCCCCCTGGATATACTTTCCCAAATTTTGATAGAAACCAATGTATTCTTCAAATAAGAATTTATTTTTTTCAAAAACAGACAAACAAACTGTTGAAGCAACAGAAATTTAACATTGGGAGAACATTATTAAGTAATTTTAAAAACTGATCTCTATTTCTTTTAGATTTGGAATGATTACAAATTGCGCTGGGATCCAATGGAATATGATGGCATTGAGACGCTCCGTGTTCCAGCGGAGAAGATCTGGAAGCCTGACATTGTTCTCTATAACAAGTACGCCTTCCAGAGTGGCCTGTGGAGGACGTGGGGCCATAGCAAAGGGAGCGTTACTAACGCTGTCTGGTTTACTTTGCAGTGCTGTTGGTGACTTCCAAGTTGAGGGCAAGAAGACAAAAGCTCTTCTTAAATACAATGGCACGATAACCTGGACCCCGCCAGCGATTTTTAAGAGTTCCTGTCCTATGGATATCACCTTTTTCCCTTTTGACCATCAAAATTGTTCCCTAAAATTTGGTTCCTGGACATATGACAAAGCTGAAATTGATCTTCTAATTGTTGGATCTAAAGTGGATATGAAAGATTTTTGGGAAAACAGTGAGTGGGAAATAGTTGATGCTTCCGGCTACAAGCATGACATAAAATACAACTGTTGTGAAGAGATATACACAGACATAACTTACTCCTTTTACCTTAGAAGACTGCCGATGTTTTACACTGTTAACCTGATCCTCCCCTGTCTATTCATTTCGTTTCTAACTGTGTTGGTCTTTTATCTTCCTTCCGATTGCGGCGAAAAAGTGACACTTTGCATTTCAGTCCTGCTTTCCCTGACAGTGTTTTTGCTGGTCATCACAGAAACCATCCCATCCACGTCGCTCGTGGTCCCGCTAGTGGGCAAGTACCTGCTATTCACCATGATCTTTGTCACCCTGTCCATCGTGGTGACGGTGTTTGTGCTGAACATACACTATCGCACCCCAGCCACGCACACCATGCCCGGCTGGGTGCAGAAGGTTTTCCTCCAGCTGTTACCCCAGGTCCTGATGATGAGGAAACCCCTGGCCAAGACCAGGGGGACGGGCTCAGGTACAGTCCCCAACGGCGTTTCCAGGAGGCCTGCCAAAGGCAAGTTTGCCAGCCGTGGAGAACCCAGACTCCTCAAAGAATGCTGCCACTGTCACAGATCAAGTGAGCTGGCCACCAGCAGGAGAAGAGTAAGTCATCAGCCTTTACAGTGGATGGCTGACAATTCAGAGCACTCGCCTGAGGTTGAAGATGTGGTTGATAGTGTTCAATTCATAGCGGAAAACATGAAGAACCGCAGCGAAACAAAGGAGGTAAATTTGTGTGTCTCCTCTACCTGCAGGCCTAGAACCACTCTAGGAACACAGCCAGAGCTTCAGTGAGTTGTTCCCAAGAGGGTCCGCAGCCTGACTCTGAGCCTAGCAGTGACGGGTGCTCGGCGGGGTCAGGCCGGCCAGTGGCGGGGGTCAGGTGTGGCCCCAGAGACAATCTCCACCTCCAGAAATGTGAACGCAAGTGAAAGTTGGCTAAACACTCAGGACAGACGTGGCTGATGAAACCGAAAGCCCCTGCGTGGGAAACGTGGTGACTAGAAGGTGGGAAGGGAGCCGCCAACTAGAGGGGAAGGAGAATCCCGCGCGTGCCTTCTGGCTCCGGTCCCTCCTGTCCTACTTGAGGAGTTTAGGTGCTGTTGGAAAGGGCCGCGGGGGCATTTTTAGCGTCTGCGTACTCCGCTCCTGCCGCCAGAATCTAACTATAGCAGCACGCTCCTCCCGCACCCTCCAAAGAGCGAGCTCAGGAGAGTCATGTCCTGTCCCACACCGGGAGGGTGTCGCTGAGGCCGCCGTCTGGGTTTGGCCTCCACTGAGGCTGCGGCCCTGCATCAGCGCAGTTGGCCCGGGCAGGCGCTGTGAGTGCTGGTCCCGGGTGGGGCGGGGTGCGTCACAGGACAGGAAAGACCGGGAAAGCTCACCGTTATGGCGCTGTGGTCATGCACTCCGACAGAGAGAGTTGCTGCTGGCTCTCAGGACACAGCCACGGAGACTGTGGCAGAGGGCTGGGGCTCTGGAACTGGAAGGACGTGAGAAATGCAGCCACCACGCAGCCAGTGTCCTTGTGCCCATCCCTATGGAGAGGTCCTCAGTCACCTCCCGCCCTGCCTCACACTCCTTCCCCACCTGCCGGGTCGCCCAGCGCAGCCACGTGCTCTTAGCCATGTTCAGGCCGAACAAAACTGCTGCGTGCACGAGATAGCAGACACAGGATCACTGAAATAATTCCAATGTTTGCTTTAGAAAGTGCCAGGGAAACCTTCTTTGAAAAAAAAAGCAGCTTCTTTTTTTTTGAGACAGAGTCTCACTGTGTTGCCTGGGCTAGAGTGCTGTGGCGTCAGCCTGGCTCACAGCAACCTCAAACTCCTGGGCTCAAGCGATCCTTCTGCCTCAGCCTCCCAAGTAGCTGGGACTACAGGCATGCGCCACCATGCCCGGCTAATTT